>CM052652.1:3164753-3197528 GCA_028533165.1 Leontopithecus rosalia
GGAGCGAAACTCCGTCTCAAAAAAAAAAAAAAAAAAAAATTCTGCCCCAAAAAAAAAAAAACCCACAAGGCTGCCCTGGGGGAGTTTTAGTTTTGAAACATTTTCTTTGAAGATTCAGATGTTTATGGTTTAGAAAAGTAGCTAACATTTTCTAGGCCTCCAGAATATCTAAGTAAGTTATTGGATATATTTGTTATTGTTACATAAAATTAGAGTAGCACATACTTCTACTTATAGAACAAGCTGATCTTTCTATAAATACATGCACATATGTACCTTGAAATCAGCTGCAAACTCCACCAAAAAAATTCTTTTACAACTGGCCCAGAATGGTATTAGGGAATAGTGGTCTCTATGTAAGAAAAACCAAACCCTAACATTGTACTCAGTCAACTTTAGAAATTTCGTTTTTAACAATCTTGTCATGGTTACCATGGGAAAAGAGATGATATATATTCAAAAACAAATGTATGTGATATGGCACAAGGGTATTTAAGATTTAAAATTCACAACTTTAGAGTACTCTTGTCAAAAACTACAAAAGCATAGCTTTCACGGCATTCTGACCATACACAATGCATGAATATTTTGGATTTAAAAACTTCCAGGCATATGAAAAAATAGCACTGCAGAATTGGTGGCAAATTGTCAATGAAATTATTCACTGGTTTCAAACTGGTGGCAGAGTTACCACAGAGAAGGTTTAACAGGGTGAAACCTGGTTAATATTTTTGTATTTTTAGTAGAGATGGGTTTTTCACCCTGTTTAACAGGGTGAAATACAAAAAATATTGTATGTACTATTTATCTACTATATATACAAAAAAATATTAGCCAGGTGTGGTGGTACGCGCCTATATCCCAGCTACCTGGGAGGCTGAGGTTGCAGCAAGCCGAGATTGTGCTGTTGAGCTCCAGCCCGGACAACAGTGTGAGACTCAGTCTCAAAAAAAAGAAAAAAAAAAGAAAAGTCTGATGTTCTCACTAAATAGCACCATTCCACAATTACGGTTTCTGATGCCTGCTGGCCCTTCGAGCCTGCTCTGTACCACTGTCTTCCTCGTTGTTAATTAGTACCCTTTCCCGTTCCTCATGACTCTTACTAAACTTTTACTTTCCACATAAGCCTTCAAGTTTTTCATCCATGCAGCAAGCATGAACCCCTCATGCTTTCTACTCCTTCACACCTGAATGCCATGTAAGGGGCTGCTAAGGAAAGTCCATGGGCTTCAAGTTAATCAGACCTGAGCTCCAATTCCACCTCAACATTCTGCAACCCTAAGCTATTCTCTCTGGGCCTATTTCATCATCTGTAAAATGATAATATACATACCTACATCGTAATATGCTCACAATGATTCAAACAAGGTTATGAAAAATGATCAGCACCTATGTGAACATGGCGGACAGTCCATGCTAGTCCTTTGCTCATTTTCACATTATTTACTCTTACTCCTTCTGTTCCTCTCTGCTTTACTCCTCCTGGGAAATCTTACTCAGCAATCAACTTCAAGCCCACCTTCTTACTCCTTCTTACTCCTGTTCCTCTCTGCTTTCCCCCTGCTGGCAAATCCTACTCAGCAATCAATTTCAAGCCCATCTTCTTACTCCTTCTGTTCCTCTCTGCTTTACTCCTCCTGGGAAATCTTACTCAGCAATCAACTTCAAGCCCACCTTCTTACTCCTTCTTACTCCTGTTCCTCTCTGGTTTCCCCCTGCTGGGAAATCCTAACTCAGCAATCAATTTCAAGCCCATCTTCTTACTCTTTCTGTTCCTCTCTGCTTTATTCCTCCTGGGAAATCTTACTCAGCAATCAACTTCAAGCTCATCTTCTCAATAATGCTTTCCCCACTCACCTCTTACACAACATCCAAACACAACTCTTGAGTACTCAGCAGATCTTTCTACTACAATACATATTACATTAGTTACACTCATTTACCTATTTCAAATCCCTTCCAATATGTATGCTTCTGGAGGTACAGATTGTGCTGTATTTCTTTGGATTTCCAAAATCTAACAAAGCATCTGGTATACAACACGTTTTCTAAAACTCTGTATAACATGAAAATGATCTAAAGAAGCCTTCCTACCACCCGGATGTCTGTTGTAGCTCATATTATATGTGTACTATACTGGTGACTGAAATTATGTTTGTTTGTTTGTTTGAGATGGAGTTTCGCTCTCGTTACCCAGGCTGGAGTGCAATGGCGCGATCTCGGCTCACCGCAACCTCCACCTCCCGTGTTCAGGCAATTCTCCTGCCTCAGCCTCCCGAGTAGCTGGGATTACAGGCATGTGCCACCATGCCCAGCTAATTTTTTGTATTTTTAGTAGAGACGGGGTTTCATCATGTTGACCAGGATGGTCTCAATCTCTTGACCTTGTGGTCCACCCGCCTCGTCCTCCCAAAGTGCTGAGATTACAGGCTTGAGCCACGGCACCTGGCCCCAAAATTATGTTTTAAAATGGGAAAAAATAATGGACAACGCTAGTTAAACTTAATTAAGAATCTAACATATAGAGTCATACTTCAAAATACCTAGACCAGGTAATATATCCAAAAGTCTCATGAAAAAACAAAGAAAATAAAGTTAGGTATATTTTGTAACTTGTCAGGTATATTTCCTTACCAATAAATAAATAAATAAAAATAAAGATTATCCACAGGTTATGTGGAAAACATGAAGAAATAACTAATTTGTTAAACAAACATTAAAGAAAATAAACGTCCAATTAAAAGGTTAGGTAATTTAGCAAACAGCCATTTGAAGGCTATTTCCCATCTCTGACTGGCTATTAATTAATTTAATAAATATTCAGTGAGTGTTTACTATGTGCCAGTCATGATATTAAGCCCTAGGGATATATCAGACAAAATCACTATCCCCATGCAGGTATATTTTAGCGACAGACAACAAACCGTATAAAAAAGAAAAATAAAGGCTGGGCGTGGTGGCTCAAGCCTATAATCTCAGCACTTTGGGAGGCCGAGGCGGGTGGATCATGAGGTCAAGAGATCGAGACCATCCTGGTCAACATGGTGAAACCCCGTCTCTACTAAAAATACAAAAATTAGCTGGGCATGGTGGCGCGTGCCTGTAATCCCAGCTACTCGGGAGGCTGAGGCAGGAGAATTGCCTGAACACGGGAGGTGGAGGTTGCGGTGAGCCGAGATCGCGCCATTGCACTCCAGCCTGGGTAACGAGAGCGAAACTCTGTCCCAAAAAAAAGAAAAGAAAAGAAAAGAAAAAACATATATATGTTATTTTACACAGTGATATGTGCTATGGAAAAGAAATTAAGCAGGTAAAGAATTAGGTGTGTGTGTACATGGTGACAGCAATACACTTAAAGTTAATTGGGCAGGCTTCGCTGAAAAAAGGACTTTTGGAAAAAAAGGAACACGATTCCTTCCATTTTCGGCTAGCAATGGGAACAAGTTTAAAGGCCCTAAAGCACAGGTGGTGCCAGTGTGCCTGAGGAACAGCCAGAAGGCCAGTGTGCATACAGCAGGGAGAGAGAGCAAAAAAAATAGGCAATAAGGTCGGACAGGTCACAAGGAGAAAAGAACATGCTGGGCCTTATACCATCAACATAGAGACTAGCTTTTCTCGGACTGATACAACACATCATTGTTTTGAGCAGAGGCCTAAGACTATCTCACTTAAAATTCTAAGGATCCTTCTACTTGTTATGTTGAGAATAGATTGTAGAGGATAAAGGCAGAGGCATGGGGATGAGTTCTAAGTCTATTAAATAATCCATGAAAGAGTAATGGTCACTTGAACTAGAGTGATTAATGATGGAAATGAGGCAAGTGCTGAGATACTAGACAGATTTTGGAAGTAAGGCCAATAGGATTTGCTGAGAGACGGGAAAGGAGCCAAGGTCACCGTCTTGAACAACTACAAGAATGAAACTGCCTTTGCTGCAAGGGCTGTGAGATACCTGAGGCAACGAAAGGGGATGTCATGAACTGTCTTTTGGACTTATTTATAACAATATGCCTTGATGAGTATGATAAATAAAACCTAAGCAAAGCAGTATCAGAATTCCTAACACCTCGGGGGTAAAGATGGGGAGGTCTCATCTACTAATGGAAAAGAAGAATGGGCCTGATGTTTCAAAAACATTCATTCTTTGTTATCTTGCAGTGACTTAATTCTCAAGCAAATCACTTTCTGCTGAACACGGTGCTTATACTGTCTTACTATGAGGTTCAATTTCCACAAAGTAAACTCTTTGAATTTAAACAACAGCAAGTGGAAAGGAGAAAAAAAGAGAGGCGTTGGGAATCAGCCCAACCCCGTGAGTGAGTGCCCTTAGTCCCTGCGGTGACAAGGGATTGAGAAAAGGTAATAAAGACAGACAAACAAGAACAGAATTTACAGCATGGGTCCAGGGCACCAAAGCAAGTGTTGGCCCCACGCTCTGGGCTCCAAACACTTTTATTATGTGTATAATTTCATTGATCTTATGGGTGTGGAAGGGGAGGGTGAAGGGGTGGAGAGCACTTGAGATCCTTCTAAGACCAGCTAAACTAGTGCTCTGAGTATGTGACAGCACTTGAGATCCTTATTTTTTTTTTAAGACGGAGTTTTGCTCTTGTTTCCCAGGCTGGAGTGCCGTGGCTTGATCTCGGCTCACCACAACCTCCGCCTCCTGGGTTCAAGCAATTCTCCTACCTCAGCCTCTACAGTAGCTGGGACTACAGGTTGCGCCACCATGCCCAGCTAATTTTTTTTTGTATTTTTAGTAGAGACGGGGTTTCACCATGTTGATCAGGATGGTCTCGATCTCTTGACCTTGTGATCCACCCGCCTGGATCCTTCTAAGACATGCTAAACTAGTACTCTGAGTTTATAATCCGTTGTTATCAGGGTGTGGCTACATCACAAGTATAGCGGATTAGGAGCCACCAGGCCTGACCACACCCAATGCATCCCGGGGCTTTTATCTCTGGAGCATTGAGGACATAGAGGAATTAAAATCACTCCATATTCTGACAACCTAGGCAGAGCCTGAGGTGTTCGGTGATCTCTGCCCTGCAAGGCTTTTCTCCCGGCCAGCTCCCACCTGTAAAGACCCTCCAGGATCTTGTGAGCAAAGGTTGCCTCCCTTCTTAGAGATCTTTGCATAAGCCCTCTTTAGGAGGCCCTCAGGCAGTCTCCAAGTTGAGAAGGCATTTGTGGGACCAGAGCAGTATTGCCTGCTCTGCAGCCACCCGGAGGTGTTCCCGGTGTTACTGAGCTCTCGGATGGTCTTTAGCTTAGGCCTCCTGTTGCTGCTTGATTTCTAATTAACTACACCAATAAAATAGTTAAGTTAGGTATATAAACTTCAGTGTACTTTGAGCCAAGCAACCTAATAATTATTTAGCTAGAATTAACATAGGTCTCCCCTGGCCATCTAGACCCACAAGAGGGAACAGGAAAGTCTGCTGGCAAATCAATACGATTTGGGAAAGAGATGTATTATCCATGCAGATCAGAATAAGGAGGGGAGGAAAATGTACATTCAAGAAAAAGCATCAGATGATAAAATGACATTAAGGAAATAATTTTTACAACTATCCTGCCCTAAAATCTTCAAGCCAATATAAATTTCACAGACTTTCATATCTAAATTGAACCAGTCTACATTAATATACCCTACACTTACCATTACTGTTCCATTGTAAAAGGCAAATACATTTGAACTTCTTCCAAAACATCCATTCCCATGAAAGCCTTACAGTAAGCAAAAAAGAAAGGCAAAGTCAACTACGTTTCTATCTGCTCTGTTTTTAAGTCACTTAATTTCTCTTAAACCACAGGCAAGCATTAATAATCTACAGCAAGACTAGTGAATAAATAAGAGAGCAAAACAACAAAACAAAATCAAAAGCCAAACATGTTAAGAAACAAAATTCTTAGGCTTAACTCAAATGAATGTTACTCCACTACCCAGTATAACTAACAAAAAAATACTCAAACATAAATGTTCACTATGGATAATGACTTTTTTTTTTTTTGAGACGGAGTTTCACTCTTGTTACCCAGGCTGGAGTGCAATGGTGCAATCTCGGCTCACCGCAGCCTCCGCCTTCTGGGTTCAAGCAATTCTTCTGCCTCAGCTTCCCAAGTAGCTGGGACTACAGGTGCGCACCACCATGCCCAGGGTAGAGACAGGGTTTCACCTTGTTGACCAAGACGGTCTCGATCTCTTGACCTCGTGATCCACCCGCCTCAGCCTCCCAATAGATAATGATTTTTTAAGAATAATCTTTTTCACACTGTCAGAAAAGGTCTAGAATAAATAAATAATTAAAAGAATGATCTTTTAAGTACTTTTGCATTTACTCAAAACCTTCTCATAACATAAGAAGCTTTCAAGGTCGGGTATGGTGGCTCACACCTGTAATCCTAGCACTTTGGGAGGCCAAGGCGGGTGGATCAACTGAGGTCAGGAGATTGAGACCAGTCTGGCCAACATGGTGAAATCCCGACTCTACTAAAAATACAAAAATTAGCCAGGCATGGTGGCACACACCTGTAGTCTCAGCTACTGGGGAAGCTGAGGTGAAAGAATCACTTGAACCTGGGAGGCGGAAGTTACACTGAGCCAAGATCATGCCACTGCACTCCAGCCTGGGCAACAGGGCAAGACTCCCTTTCAAAAAAAAAAAAAAAAAAAAAAAGCAGCTTTGTTCACATTAAACCAAACTGTGAATAAATGTGATGGGTCAGAAATCTTGCCCCAGTCATCAGCCATTTCCTGACAGCCTGGAGAGCACCTGGAGCCCCTTAATTCATCACAGGCTTGCCAAACCAGGTTGTATTTGGCTCTAAGTTCTTGAACCCAGGTACGTGGTGACAGTTAATTTTATGTGTTAACCTGCTATATTATGATTACCCAGTTAGTTAAACACTGATCTTGGTGTTGCTGTGAAGGTATTTTGGAGATGTGGCTAACACATATGGAGTTTATCTTTGATAATCCATGTGGGCCAATTTATGTGGACCAATCATTTACAAGGATTTAAGAACAAAACTGAAGTTTCTCTGAAGAAGAAGAAATTCTGCCTCAAGAATCTCATCATATCTGAAAACTCTCAGACTGTGGGCCTGCCCTACAAATTTTAGACTTGCCAGGAACACCACCATGTAAACTAATTCCTTGAAATAAACAGACAAAGGTCTGTTTGAACATCCCCATTCTAAAAATCTGATATCCGAAATGCTCAAAGTTTTTGAGCACAATGTGACATCACAAATTATTCACATGGGTAGCTAAGATAGAATCCTTTGCTTTTGGATAGTTCAATGTATGCAAACTTTGTTTCATGCAAAAAAATTATTAAAAATATTGTATAAAATTCCAGTCTAGGCAACATAACAAAACCCCGTCTCTACCAAAATTACAAAAATTAGCCGGGCATAGCGGTGCACGGCAATAGTCCCAGCTCCTCAGTTGGTAGGGTGAGGGGGCTAAAGTGGAAAGATCATCTGAGTCCAGGGAGGTCAAGGTCCAGTGAGGAGCGATGATTGAGCCACTGCACTCTAGCCTGGATGACAGAGTGGGGCTCCATCTCTAAATAAATAAACAAACAAATAAATAAACTGTATAAAATTGTCCTTGAGCTACGTGTTTATGGTGTCTTTTTTTTTTTTTTTTTTTTAGATGGAGTTTCGCTCTTGTTACCCAGACTGGAGTGCAATGGTGCGATCTCGGCTCACCACAACCTCCGCCTCCTGGGTTCAAGCAATTCTCCTGCCTCAGCCTCCCGAGTAGCTGGGAATACAGGCACGCGCCACCATGCCCAGCTAATTTTTGTATTTTTAGTAGAGACGGGGTTTCACCATGTTGACCAGGATGGTCTCAATCTCTTGACCTCGTGATCCACCGGCCTCGGCCTCCCAAAGTGCTGGGATTACAGGCATGAGCCACCGTGCCCGACCTACGGTGTCTATTAAACATAAATGAGTTTCACGTTTAGACTTGGAACCCATCCCTAAGATACTTCATTTTGTATATGCAAATATTCCAAAATCCAGAACAACCCCAAATGTGAAATATTTCTGGTCCCAGGCATTTCAGATAAGGGATATCCAATCTGTACGTATACACGCATACATACTACTTGGTTCCATATCTCTAGAGAACCCTGACGGATACAGATTTCTGTTCCGTTTCAGAAATTAATGCTTTTGGTATCCCCTTATTTAATCCATTATTCACAAATTAATTTGATATATATTTAATTTGGGTGCCCACTGCCCTAGGCATAGAGATAAAGATCAATAAAATGACCTTAGAAAGGTTACAAATTGATTCTCATCTCAATCTCAAAACTTATTAGTTTGTTTTTATTATTATTATTTTTTGGAGATAGAGTCTCACTTTCTTGCCCAGGCTGGAGTGCAGTTGAGCGATCTCAGTTCACTGCAACCTCCGCTTCCTGGGTTCAAGCGATTCCCCTGCCTCAGCCTCCCAAGTAGCTGGTACCACAGGCACATGCCACCACACCCGGCTAATTTTTTGTATTTTGTTAGAGACTGTGTTTCACATGTTAGCCAGGATGGTCTCGATTTCCTGACCTCATGATCCACCCACCTCGGCCTCCCAAAGTGCTGGGATTACAGATGTGAGCCACAGCATCCAGGCAAACTTAATTTTTTTTTTTTTTTTTTTTTTTTTTACTTTTGACACTAGATTTAACTTGAGAGGGGAAAATTCCGTTTTTACTTCTTTATTACAATTTCGTAAGTCAGTGCTGATAGAAAGTGGTGGAAGTAAGAGGCTGGAAAATGGTTTCAGAGGGTATTTAACCAGAGGCCACTATTAATGAAAACACCTTTGCTAAATTAACACAGTGAGCGAAATCTAACACAGCTGACTCCACTTGCTTCTAACCTCACAAGCTAACTGTCCTTCTTCACTGGGTGCAGCGCCAAGCTAACTATGAGAGGAATTTATAGTTTAAAGCAAGGAGGATAATAGTCCCATCCTGAAACGAATCCCTTCCTTGTTCAGGGACTGAAACCACCTTTGTAAACTAATGAAAGGCTACCAGGTTAGAATTATGGGAGGGACATGAATTCTGCTAAAACCTACCTACAGTTAAGTGACAATCAGCCATTGTTCCCTGGCCTACTTACTGCTCAGGAGTCATGTAGCTGTAGCCAAAGGTCACAAGATTTATAAACTTCCCCAATTGCTTCTATAGATAACATCACTATTGTAAAATCTAAGACTGGTCTTTGAAATGTTTTTCAGACTTCAGCATTCTGACTGCTACCACCTGGACCCATGACTCTTACCAAGGAACTGACTCAACAGCTCCTATAACCCCCCCCAGAAACTGAATCAGCACGCAAAGGCAGTTCTGACACTCCTATGATTTCATCACCACCCAACCAATCAGCATCGTCCACTCCCTGGCCCTCCTGCCCAGCTAATTAACCTTAAAAACTCTAGCCTTTGAGCTCTTGAAAAGGCAAATCTGAGCAACATCCGTCCTCCCACTCAGCTGCCTTGCAGTGATTAAACTCCTCTACTGGCACACCACTCAATGTACTGACTTTATCTGTGCCACAAAAAGAACCTGTTGGGATATAAGCTAAGAAACTAGTGTCTAGTCTTACATATTTTCTCTGTGAGCTGGTCCCTACCCTATGTGGTATCACAACTTTTTTTCTCAAAACAAACTCTCCCTCTTTTGAACCTGCTGGCATTCAGCATGGGAGCTGGGGCATTCGAGTCATATTTCCCCATCCTAGTTGACTCTTAATGCATTCCTGCCCTTCTGTTTCACCACCCTTCAACTAAAGATGTTATGATTGATCCGTGTCCCTAACACAGAAGAGTACCTGCTATATATTGCTTCTCAGCTATTAAATAAGAAGAAACTCTAGCAGTCCTCTCTTATAGTTTTGCTTTCCACAGTTACAATGCAATAATTAATTTCCAGAGAGAGATCATATTCACATAACTGTTATTACAGTACACTTATTATTATTCCACTGTATTATGTTACTGTGGTTAATTTCTTATTGTACCTAATTTATAAATTAAGCTTTATCATAATTAAGTATATATAAGAAAAACCATTGCATATGAAGGGTTCAGTACTATAGGAAAAAAATATTGTGTATGTAGGGTTCAGTACTATCCACAGTTTCAGGCATCCACTGGTGGTCTTGGAACATATATCCCACAGATAAGAGGGGACCTACTAAGACAGGCAGCAGGATTAAGTAAACATCCACCATGAAAGAAGTCAATGTCAGTGTTATGGTCTTACCTATTTAAATACCACCACCTGGCTACTTCCCAGCTTACTGCTCCATTGTAATCCTGGGCCACACTTCAAAACTTCCCTCCCTCACCACGCTATGAACCTCTAGAGAGCAAGAGACAGGCTTCATTCACCTTTGTATTCCCAATATATAGTAAAGGCTAAATATAGGCTAGCAGTCAACTGACCGCATGGATGTATTCATGGAGAGATGGTAAAACAGACAGCTGGCCAGCTGGCTGAGTACTCTGCTTCTGGATCACAGATTGCTTCTTAGAAAAGTACAGCTAAAACTGAAGCACAGGTTCAAGGTTAGGCCAAGAAGGGAAACGTGAGGATACAGGTGGAGAACTACGGTTAAATGTTGAATTCTGACTCAGATTCTGCCCTCAACTCACTGTTACCTTACGTTATTGCAATCTAGTCCTATGTGTGTGTTGGGAAGCAGGGAACATCTACAAAATGTTACATATCCATAGAATATGTTAAAAACAGACTAGGCCTGCAGAATACTTTAAATACAGATTAGACCAGACAACTTGGAAAACGTAAAGTCAACTTCCATCTATTTAACATTACAGAGTCATCTCAAGATAATAACCATAAACAGGTAAGCCAAAAAGGGACAAAAATTTCAAAGCCAAAACCAAATTCTAGTTAGAAAATAAGCCATAAAAAATATTTGTAAAAGGCTTCAGCATTTGAAAAGAATTTATCAGGAAGACAGAACTATCGTAGGCTCTACATCTTGGCTTTGTGGCTCTCGATGTCTGGCACATATGTCAAGTCTAGTAATGCAACTTCTGACAATTGTTCTTAAGTCTGAAGCTTCAGACACAGCTGCTCTCAAAGGTTCAGTCTTCTGGATTCCTCAAGGTTCATTCGTGTCTAGGAGTGAAATTCTTTAACTTGTTCATCCCTGCCATTTAATTCACTAGTCCTAAATTTGTCTGTCTGTCTGCCTGCCTGCCTATTTATTTATTTATTTTAGACACAATCTCACTCTGTTGCCCGGGATGGAGTGGAGTGGCACGACCTCGGCTCACTGCAACCTCGGCCTCCTGGGTACAAGCAATTCCCCTGTCTCAGTCTCCCGAGTAGCTAGGACTACAGGCAGGCGCATGCTACCACACCTGGCTAATTTTTATATTTTTAGTAGAAATAGGGTTTTACCATATTGGTCAGACTGGTCTCGAACTCTTGACATCAGGTGATTCAACTGCCTCGGCCTCCCAAATTGCTGGGATTACAGGTGTGCGCCACCACACCCAGCCAAATTTATCTCTTTCAAGTTTAAGTATCCTGGACCCGGCGCGGTGGCTCAGGCCTGTCATCCCAGCACTTTGGGAGGCCAAGGCAGGTGGATCACGAGGTCAAGAGATGAGACCATCCTGGTCAACATGGTGAAACCCCGTCTCTACTAAAAATACAAAAAATTAGCTGGGCATGGTGGTGCGTGCCTGCAATGCCAGCTACTCAGGAGGCTGAGGCAGGAGAATTGCCTGAACCCAGGAGGCGGAGGTTTCAGCGAGCCGAGATTGCACCATTGCACTCCAGCCCGGGTAACAAGAGTGAAACTCTGTCTCAAAAAATTTTTTTTTAATAAAATAAATAAAAAATAAATAAACTGTATCCTTAGTTCTGTTTTCAAAGGACCTTTTTCACCCAACCAACATTTTTTATCATTTTATTATTGTACTGAAATTTTATTAAAATTTTTTGGCCAATGAGTTTCTAAATTCCTGAATTGCGTTCTGAACGATTTTGCCTATGTCCTCAAATTAGCCTTCCTTTGGTGCCCCCACCCCCTGACTCCTACACACTCAATCACACACTTCTCCCCTCAATACATTTACTTGTTGTCCCTTTACGGAAATTTTTCATTTTTGTTTGATTGCATGGGAAGTACAAGCAAAAGGACACACAGACTTCTAGGTATGAAACAATGAACTTTTATACAAAAAGATGTTTCTGTTTCATTTTCAATAGTTTCCACAGGATGTTTTGTTGACATTTCCGAGGGTAATAATAAATTAATTGAACGTGACAGAATCACAGAATTGAAAAAAATGACAGGGAACATTAGCCAGAACCCCCATTTTATGATGAAGACACTGAGGACCTGAGAGTTACCCGACTTGCAAATTGCAGCAGCAATTATCAGTTTCTGCACTGGACTAGAGCCCAGGCATTCGAATTCCAGAACAGCTCATGCCTTAAGCAACAATCTTAAGTCACTCCCACAATCCCTTCAAAGGATTATAAAAATTACAGAATTTTTCCAGTGTGAGCTCACACTCAACAAAACACCCCATCTGCCCATTCACACAAAAAAATATAGTTTTGTGCAACTTATTACTAAGTAGGTTTTTAAATTTCCTAGAGAATACAGTGTCACTTTTATTATCTAACGTCAAGCTAGATCCTAGCACCAGTCCTTGGTGTCCTTACTCCTAATTCTTTATTTCATGAAATTTTATCTGTGGTCTCCTTCCCCCAAGTTGTATTTTCAATACTCCTATATTTAATATAAAAGTTGAATGGTTTGATAAGTATGAAAGTGGCATTACCAGTCCTCCTTCAGCTTTTCTTCTAGATGGGGTCATGTGACAATCTGCCATACCTCCAGTACACAGCCTGTTAAAAATGAGAGGTATAACATTTTCACCAACAAGTCTTATAAACTGTCAAAAAAATGGTTCACTGAAAAATCTCCTTATGCTGGGAATGCAAATTGGGACAATGTGTCTTGAGGTTACTTTGATCACAGGAATCAACAACCCTAAATATACTAATGTCTTTAGGCTCAGTAACTATGATTCCAAAAATTATCCTAATAATCAGAAAAATCCATAAAAATATTTAAGAAAAAATTCATCGCTGTTTTATTTGTAATACAAAATAATGGAAACAATCCGACTACTCAACAATGGGGGAAAATTAAATAAATTAGGGCACATGTAAAATACGAATCAACAATTAAACACATTACTGAGGAATGTTTAGCAACCACGCGACAAGTACAGAATAAAAGCGGGCTACAAAAGAAGAACGTTTTCATTAAAACAAAGTCTTGGGATCATTAGACTAGAATCGAAGAAATACGGTTTGAGTTTTGGCTCCTTCCTTGTCAGCCTCACCTGCCCAAGTCACATGACCTGTGTGTTCCTCCATGTGTAAAATGAGGATGACGGTTACACTTAATTCCTTGGGTTGGTATGCATTTTTATAAGTTAGGGCTACATTACATAAACTAGTATATTTGACACAGGATAAACATTTAAAATGGTAGCTATCACAATTACTATATAATATTACATAATCGTTTCTTTTTAAAATCGGGAAGAAAAAATGAAAGTTATCAAAAAAAGAAAAATCTTAGGAATATTCCACCTAGTGAGATGGGTTTAACAAGTTTTAACTTCAGAAGGCAGCAAAACCCTCTGACCTGCCTACTTTAAAATAAACTTTAAAAATGAATTCTTCCTGGCATTCTTCAACAAGAACTAGTACACTGATCTTTGGTGTCTCTCTTTTTATCCTTGCACTTAAATCTGCACCCTGATCATAAAAGTGATCCCACTGCGTCTCTAGCTGGCCTCCGTCCTATCAAGTATTCCAACAAGCTTCTATTATACTGACTTTGAAGTCTCCAGCAAGAACGCCTCAAACTCTCTTTTTCAGCTTTATCTAATGTACACCTTACCTGCAACATTTTGTAGCTTTGCTTATTTATTCTTGCTCGAGCAATCATCCCCTTTAATGAAAGCTACTTTTACTCTCTTACGGCAACCAATCTTACTTTAAGGCAGTGGCTGCTACGGCCCTTCTGGAGTGGCCACCACAGCACTGTCTGAAGCTGGCTGCAGAGGGAGAGGAACTGTGGGGGCTGCACATTCAGCTCAGCTTCCAGGAGCTGGGAACAAGCGGAAGGCCCACCACCTACCAAGTTGGCTGGGCAGAAGCCGGTGCCCCCCGGGCACAGCTGCAGCTGCCCAGCCACACTCTCAGGGACCCAGGAAGCCACCTGCCTCTACAGGCTTTGAAGTGCCTGCTCCCGCTTCCTGGCCTCTCCCCACTCCCAGCATCCACTCCACTGTGGGGCAAAGTTGTGGTTGAGCCCAGGCACTGTCTCAACCCAGCCAGGTGTGCATGCACTCAGGGCCACCTGCCCCCTGCCCCTTCAGCCCCCTAACGACAAGCCTGAGGGAGGTCTGATAGGGGACTGAGGGCAGCTTGGTGTGGGCCTGTTGGCTCCCCGCATCACTGAGAGCCAGGGTGACATGAAGGGCATGTTGATGGCAGTGGGAGGTTGACAGGTTCCTGGGCAAGAAAGGGTGAGTCCCTGGTAGGACCCCCTCCTTCAAGCCAGGACCAACCTAAAGCCTATAGGCCAGGCTGCCAGTTCTGGGTGAAGTCCACCAACTGGAGTGAGAAGTTCATTGATGACCAGTCAATTGGATGGTGCTTTTTCCAGGGCTGCCCATGGTCCATTGGCATGGACCAATCAACATGCACCTCCTCCATTCTGAGCGCACAAAAACCTGTAGACTCAGCCAGACTCACTCACTTATCAGAACAACCTGTCTGCAGATACGAGCCACCCACTCCAGGTCTCCTCTCTGTTGAGGGCTGCACTGGGTGTGGTGATGCCATCTGTAGTCCCAGCTACTCAGGAGGCTGAAGTGGGAGGCGGAAGATGCAGTGAGCTGAGACTGCATCACTACACTCCAGCCTGCGTGACAATGAGACCCTGTCGCACTCTCCCAAAAAAACCTGAAAAACATTTTGTCCAATCACAGTTAAAAAAAAAAAAGTAAGCCGGGCACGGCGGCTCACGCCTGTAATCCCAGCACTTTGGGAGGCCGAGGCGGGTGGATCACGAAGTCAAGAGATCGAGACCATCCTGATCAACATGGTGAAACCCCGTCTCTACTAAAAATACAAAAAATTAGCTGGGCATGGTGGCGCGTGCCTGTAAATCCCAGCTACTCAGGAGGCAGAGGTTGCGGTGAGCTGAGATTGCGCCATTGCACTCCAGCCTGGGTAACGAGCGAAACTCCGTCTCAAAAAAAAAAATAAAGTAACAAAATAAAATGGAATCTGAAAAAGTCTTCAGATAAGAAGGCAGACTTTTAGAATCCAATTTTTTAAAATGTAAAATTAAATTGGTACTTTGCACTGGGCACAGTGGCTTATGTGGCTTATGCATGTAATCCCAGCACTTTGAGAAGCAGAGGTGGGAGAATCCCTTGAGCCCAGTAGTTCAAGACCAGCCTGGGCAACATAGCAAGACCCCATCTCTACAAAATATAAAAATAAAACAACTAGCCAGGCATGATGGCACACTCCTGTGGTCCCAGCATCTTAGGAAGCTGAAGCTGAAGTAGGAAGATCACTTCAGCCTGGGAAACTGTGACCGCAGTGAGCTATGATCACACCACTGTACACCAGCCTAGGAGACAGAACAAGATCCTGTCTCAAAAGAAATAAAAAGTTTAAAAATAAATTGGCACTTTGAAAAAAATTATTTACAAATCAATACAGTAATTATTCAAAAACCACATAATACATAAAAAAATCTGTCAGGTACTATATAGTAATGAAGTCCCTGAATTAGACTTTAATGTCACTGCAGCTAGGTATTACTGGGGGGGAGGACGTGCTATTTAAAGTACCATTCCTCTCACCCTTGGTTTCCTCTTCAGTTCTAATGCCTACTATATAAAAATATTTTATCAGTGTGTTGGTGATTGTTAAATTCTAGGTATTCCAAAAGGAAGTGAAAATCATTCTCTTGAAGACTACATTCAGTCCTTTAGAGGAATGAATATACAATAATATTTTACCTTATATACCCAGAGATAGGTTCTTTTCTGTTCACCTGACCTGTACTAAGATTCTATAACAAAACTTGAAATACAATGATAAACGCAGAAGCGTTAACGAGTCTCTTCCTTTCACAATCCCCCCAGCACCCTCCCTCCATTAGCAGTCCCTAACACCAGATACTGAAAAACAAAAATAACAAACAAAACCACACACAAAAGCGCTTTACTGAAGCTTCAGGGAAAAATTCCACTGTCCTTGATGGACTGAAAGCAGCAGCCACATGTACCAAGACAAGGATCTTCACTCTTACCTCATCAGCTATACAGGGAAAAGATAAAGGAATTGGGGAAGATTTGGGTGGGAGGAGAAAAACGGATTAGGATCTTAAGTCATGACCCAGAATGAAGCTCCCCATGAGATAAAAATGTTACATACACAGGTCTCATTGGAGAAACGGCTGATTTTAGGACTGGGACAGGAAATACACAAAATGAGCCTAGCGTACCATGTAGTACGGGAAAGTAAGGAAGTGCTCAAAAAATCCCCTACAATGTTGAGGGTATGACAAAAGTACACAAGAGTCAACTGAAAGAGATCCCAATGGCCAAAGATGAAACAGGCTGGGCAAAAAAATAAATACAGTATTGGATTATAATCCAAAGCATAAAATTCATATCCATGAAACCAAACTAAATAAGTGATCAATGGGGAGTAAAAGGACAAATCTCCCAGGCAGAAGAATTCCAAATAATCTGACAGATTACGCTACATCAAGAATGGAGAGCTTAACTCTCTCTCTTTTTTTTTTTGAGATAGAGTCTCACTCCGTTGCCAGGCGCCAGACTGGAGTGCAGTGGCACAATCTCGGCTCACGGCAACCTCCGCCTCCTGGGTTCAGGAAATTCTCCTGCCTCAGCCTCCTGAGTAGCTGGGATTACAGGCACACGCCACCATGCCCCGCTAATTTTTCTATTTTTAGTAGAGATGGGGTTTCACCATGTTGGCCAGGATGGTCTCGATCTCCTGACCTTGTGATCCACTTGCCTCAGCCTCCCAAAGTGCTGGGATTACAGGCATGAGCCACCACGCCCGGCCGGTGAGAGCTTAACTTTCTACTCCTTAAACGTGGGCTGCACAGTGACTTTCTTTCAGAAAGTACAGTATGCAAATAAAGTCTACAGTTAACTCACAAACACTACCGCATCAGATTATATCAACATCAATTGCAGTAAGCATGGTTACAGACTTCATGCGGTGTGATGAAAATGGCACTTCACATTCCTTTTTTTTTTTCTGCTTCTACTTCACAGAATTTTTTTTTTTTTTGAGACAGAGTTTTGCTCTTGTCACCCAGGCTGGAGTGCAATGGCACGAACTCAGCTCGCCACAACCTCTGCCTCCCAGGTTCAAGCAATTTTCCTGCCTCAGTCTCCTGAGTAGCTGGGATTACAGGCATGCGTCGCCATGCCCACCTAATTTTTGTATTTTCAGTAGAGATGGGGTTTCACCATGTTGACCAGGCTGGTCTCAAACCCCTGACCTTAGGTGATCCACCCGCCTCGGCACCCCAAAGTGCTGGGATTACAGGCATGAGCCACCGCACCCAGCCCAGCACCTCACCTTTCTGATCTTCCTCCCAAAAACCTACAACCCCAGTCCAATCACGAGAAAAACATCTAAGAAATTCCAATAGAGGGGTATTCCACAAAATACCTAACCAGTCTACCTCAAACCTGTCACGGTCATAAAAAATAAGGCAAGTCTAAAAAACTCTCACAGCCACGAGAAGCCAAAAGAAACATGAAAACTAAATGTAATGTGGTACCTGGTTGAGATCCTGGAACAGAAAAAGGACATCAACCAAAAAGCATGAGAATCTGAATAAAATATGACTCCGGTTAATAATAATGTATCAATATTGGTTTGCTGTTGTTACTTTTTTTCCCAGTAGGGTCTCGCTGTGTCACCCAGGCTGGAGTGCAGTGCTATGATCATAGTTCACTGTAACCTTGAACTCCTGGGCTTAACTGATCCTACCACCTCAGCCTCACAAAACACTAAAACTACCGGCATGGCTATGATCATAGTTCACTGTAACCTTGAACTCCTGGGCTTAACTGATCCTACCACCTCAGCCTCACAAAAAACTAAAACTACCGGCATGTGCTGCCGTAAGTGACTAAGTTTTAAAATTCTCTGTAGAAATGGGGTCTTGCTATATTGTCTTGATATGGTTTTGAGCTGTGTCCCTGACCATCCCCTTGGATTGTGCTATTCTTGTGATAGTGAATTCATGTTAGATCAGGTTGTCTGGGAGTATGCAGCACCTCCCCTCTGTCTTCCTCATGCTCTGGCCATGTGATGTGGTGGCTCCCACTTTGTCTTCTGCCACGATTGCAAGTTTTGTAAGTCCTCTCCAGATGCTGAGCAAATGCCGGCATCATGCTTCCTGTACAGCCTATGGAACTGTGAGACAATTAAATCTTTTCTTTATAAATTACCCAGTCTTGAAAGCTAACAGTACTTACTTATTTTTGTTGCTGTTGTCGAGACAGAGTCTTGCTCTGTCGCCCAGGCTAGAGTGCAGTTGCAGCATCTGGGCTCACTGTAGCCTCCACCTCCTGGGTTCAAGGGATTCTCCTGCCTCAGCCTCCCGAGCAGCTGGGACTACAAGCATGTGCCACCACACCCAGCTAATTTTTGTATTTTTTAGTAGAGATGTGGTTTCACCATATTGACCAGGTTGCTCTAAAACTCCTGGCCTCAAGTAATCTGCTCACCTTGGCCTCCCTCAGTGCCAGGATTACAAGTATGAGCCACCACGCCTGGCAACAGTATTTATTTCATCTCTAATAGCATGGAAATAATATTCGAAGGACTTAAGACAGTGCAAATGGTATTCCACAAAATAATACTCTATTTCCCTTACACTGGGGGTTAAACTGACTTCTGTGGGTTAAGGGAACACTTAATATTTCAAAAAGTGTTTTCTAACACTGCTTTTAGGAGGCTGCTTTCAAATTTCTCAGGGGAATTCAAATTACAGCTGAAAACAGATGTGTTGGTCCCTAGCCTATCTGCATTCACCAATCAATTCCGTGGCTATTTTCTATTCTGTTAGAATAGCTACATCCTACAGGCTCTTGTGTCAGCTGGCTCCCAGCAGAGTCAGACCAATGGGATGCAATGGTGAGAGACTGGAAGTGAAAACAGGGAAGAATCGAGGGTATTACCGCCCCTTCCTCTCCACCTTTAGCAACTGCTCCAACAGCAGCAGTGGCTCCAGCTCCCCCTACAGACATCCATGGTTTCAATTAACGTAGAGTTAATCGAGAGTTAATTGAAAGGAGTTAACACCAACTCCTCCCTTTGGCCCTACAGCTCTAGGAGTGCTCTTGGTTCCTCACTGATCCCAATCTCTGGATTGCTTCACCATCCTGTTTCCACAACTCCGATAGCTATGAAAGCAACGCCTTGAATTATATTTCCCTTGTTTTATATTATTTAAGTTATATGTTAGAACTTCAGCGACACAATTAGCAAAGTTGAAGGGGAAAGAGAAACAAAGAGAACATTCTGATTAGGAGCACAGAGGCAAGAAAGCAGAGCACCTCTGGGATTCATCTGCTTCTCAAATGTGTGACCTTGCACAAAGTATTTCAGCGCTTTAAGCCTCAATGTATTCATCTATACGTAGGGGCTTATAATATTAATAGTATCTGTACCTCCTAGGGTTACTATATAGACCAAATGAATTCACGCCTTTAAGACATTAGCATAAGCCTGGCACAGAGCCTTTCAGCTCTCACTGCTATTGCTGCTATCATCTCCTCCTCTACACTCCCAGAGTACTACCCACTGTAATGCATTTTCAACTGGGCTTGTCCTCTTCTACAGGACCTCCGCTGCTGAGGAGTTGCCAGTCGAGGAGTCTAGGTTTAGTTTCTACCTTTGTTAAACAATGCCCTGGGCTTAATTCTCCTGAAGGCCTCCACTGATCACACAACTCAACTCCCACAAAACTCACTGCCCACAAACTTGGTCCACATTCCTTACTCTGCCATTTGGAGTTGTCTATAGTCGTAACCTAACCCACCTTTCCTTATTTTTCTTCCTTGATATAACCCACATTTTAGAAAACTTGTCTTTTTCTTTCTGGTTTCTTTTGAAAACTCCAATGTCTGGTAATAATGGTTTATTCCAATGATCTGCCACCTTTGGAAAAGCAAGTACTCTCTCATTTTGCTATAATCATCACTCACACAATACAATACCATTTAACCCAGTCATCCCCTCACTCATTTGCGCTACCTGCCTGGCCCCCTTAAGCATGTGAATTTGCTACCTCTGCCTAAGATTTTATCTTTTTTTTTTTTGTTTTGAGTTTTTCACTCTTGTTACCCAGGCTGGAGTGCAGTGGCGCGATCTCGGCTCACCGCAACCTCCGCCTCCTGGGTTCAGGCAATTCTCCTGCCTCAGCCTCCCAAGTAGCTGGGATTACAGGCACGCACCACCATGCCCAGCTAATTTTTTTTATCTTTAGTAGAGATGGGGTTTCACCATGTTGACCAGGATGGTCTTGATCTCATGACCTCGTGATCCACCCACCTCAGCCTCCCAAAGTGCTGGGATTACAGGCTTGAGCCACCGCGCCCGGTGAAGATTTTATCTTTTTAACTTAGCTCACATGCTTCCCTTTTTTCATTCCCTTTTCTCAATGTTCAGCTCATTCAACTCATTCACTAACTTTTCATAAAGTTTTCTCTGATTTTCCAAACAAGAAACAATGGACCATTCCTATGAAATCAAGCATTGTATCCACGTATCTCTCTATAACACCTATGTTTTAGTCTTTTATTCACTTGCCCTTGAAAAGACATTTACTAAGTACCTGTAACCTACCCCATTCTGTGCTTGGCCCTACAAGTCATTCTCAAAAGTGAATCAGACAGATTTCCACTGCTGGGGAGTTCCCAGTTTAGGAGTCTAGGTTTAGTTTCTGGTCCAATCCTTTGAGGAGAAAATGCACAGTTGATTTATCTTTGTATCCACTGTAGCACTTACCCTCAGAACCTTGCCTAATAATGTGCAACTCCATAAATAAAGTAGCAAATGGATGAATAAATGAACGAATAAGCAGAAATATGATAGCACTTAGGAGTCTGTCTTTAATGGATGAATAAATGAACGAATGAACAGAAATATGATAGCACTTAGGAGTCTGTCTTTAATTGGGCATTAAAATTTGATCCCAATTTGCCTCCTAGAGCAACTGATTTTATAAGCAAAGTTTTACTGGAACATAGCCACGTTTGTTTATTGTCTGTGTGTTCACTGTACAACAGCGTAGTTGTGACAGGTGATACGCGCTGCAGAGCCCGAAATGTTTACTATCTAACTCTTTACAAATTAAGTTTGCTATCCTCTGCCCCCGAGGGCGGCAGTCTTGGTTTATTTCTATCTCGTCCATACACATTTAGCTTACAGCTTCCACATATTCGGTGTTACCCAAAAATCTACTGAAGTGAATTTAATGGACAAATTTTACAAACAGAACCTATTTCTAAGTTGAAGACTGCCTGTGTTATTGGAGATATTAATAAGCAATGATCAAAACTTGAAAAAGCACATCAGAAGTCAGAGAATTATACCTACTCTGATTACACACATATTTATTAGACACGTATACTTTAGGCCCTCTTGACTATTACAAAACTCAAACAGGCTTACTCTCATTTATCTTGTTCTTCTTCAATCCTTCCCTAATCTACTTATCTCCAAGCTAGTTGTTTCATTCATTTGTTGATTTAATAAGTCAACAAAAAGTTATGGAGCAGAGCAACCACGTGCCTGGTACTATGTTGGGAACTGAGAGAATGAGTATCCTTGCCAGGGTGTGGGGCTAAAAAAAAAAAGAGTATCCTTAACACTTCATTCCTGTGTATAGTTAAAAGGGCATATTTCACAAAGAAGAAGAAACATTTAAATAATCCACCAAATCAACAAACGGGCCATGTCAGGTATCTGTTACCACTACCTGGTTTCAAATATCCACTAGAAAACAAAATAACAACAAAAATAAAAAAGCAGAAAAATTAAACATTCCACTAATATGAATCAAAAAATTTCTGAAAACAGCCGGGTGCGGTGGCTCACATCTGTAATCCCAGCACTTTGGGAGGCCAAGGTGGGCGGATCACCCAAGGTCAGGAGTTCAAGACCAGTCTGGCCAACATGGTGAAACCCCATCTCTACCAAAAATACAAAAAATTAGCTGGGTGTGGTGGCAGGTGCCTGTAATCCCAGCTACTTGGGAGGCTGAAGCAGGAGAATCGCTTGAACCCAGAAGGCAGAGGTTTCTGTGAGCCGAGATCATGCCACTGCACTCCAGCCTGAGCGACAGAGTGAGACTCTGTCTCAAAAAACAAAAAAAAAAAATTCTGAAAACTGAGGAAACAGCTCACTCCATCATAGCTGCTACAGCTGAAAAAAAGAAAGGCATCAAAATTGTTTACAAATTCCCTAAGGTAAATTAGTCTTCCAAAACAACATAAACAGTAAGTAACCTTTTAGATAAATATGAATTGCCTCAAAGTGCTATAAATGCGAAAACTTCTATCTTGAGACTGAATATCTGAGTCCAAGAAAAACAATAGTTGTACCAGAGGGAAATTGAGAAGAAAAAAATTATTCTTCCTCCTCACAAGAGGGGAGGTAGCTGTGATGGAGAGAGGAAAGATGAGACTATTCACTCATTCAACAAGTACTTACTTAGTGTTTACCACATGAATATATAAACACTTGGCACACGCCAGGACTTATGCTAAATTCTGGGCAAAGAGCAGTGAGCAAGACAGACAGACTCTAGCTCTCCCTTAGAGGCTAACATATGAGAGGACCCAGCAAGGAAAAAACAAAGGTGTCAATATGATATTAAAGCCAAATATCCGTGTTTATTTATTAAGTTGCTCAATAACAACAGAATGCCTATCATGTGCCAATTACAATGCCAATCACAGATACAGATGAAAGTGTTTTCCCTGAGGACTTCACACCATAGGTGCCTATACAAATATAAATAATTTCAATGTCTCCTAATAAACTATATAATAAAAATTTGTTCAACTTCCTAAGGAAACACACACCATGAAATAGTTTTCTTCTATTAGAGAAGGAGAACTGGGGTCAGGGACCGCTTCACACTGTGAAGCCTTTTAAAAAGGCTCTTAAAAAATGTGAAGGATGTGTCTTTTAAAAAATGCATAGGAATTAGCCAGGAAAAGAATTTCAGACAGAAGAGAAGGCTCTAGTAAAGTCACAACCATAAAACTCCATGAGGGAATCTCAATGTAACTACAGCACAGGGTACAGTGCAATGCAGGGGATGGGAAATGTGGCTGGATACATCATTTAAGGATAAGCACATCAAGGGTCCTGTATAAGATCCTGAGAAAGGTTTAGATCGTGGTAAACTCATAAAAAGGGACAGTATCATTAACATGTCTGGATTGCAGAAACATAACTGATGGCAGTGTGAAGTTCAGAACCAGAAACAAAGAGACCTGTTTTTAAAGGTGATCACCACAGGCCAGAGGAGAGACAATAAGAGAAGAGCAAAGGAAGGGACAGCAATAAAAAAAATTACAAATGGGGCAAAGTGACTGATAAACTGAATGGTGGAGGTAAAGGGGAAAGTGGAGTCGACGATGGCATTAGTCAAGAAAGGGGAAGGGAAAGGAGAGTCAACATGCTCAGGGAGGACTATAATGAGCTACATTTTAAGTAAGCTAAATTTTGCGTTTTTGGGTATGGTACTCATTGATAGACATCTGGAAATTCTTACTGACTCCATTCACTGAAAGAAAAGTTCTCATTTCTTTGCATTCAAGAATAACATTCATTCATTCAACGACTTCTTTTTGCAATGCTCACCACATATCAGGCACCATTATAAATGCTAGAAATATATACCAGAGGACAAATAAAGTCCTGGTCCATGAAACTTAACCTTTTAGCCTCTTACTATAGAAAAAACGGTGAGAAAGAATCCGTTAGGCTGCGTGCAGTGGCTCACACCTGTAATCCCAGCACTTTGGAAGGCTGAGGCAGGCAGATCATTTGAGGTCAGAAGTTTGAGACCAGCCTGGACGACCTGGGGAAACCCCATCTCTACTGAAAATACAAAAATGAGGTGGGCGAGGTGGTGGGGAGCCTGTAGTCCCAGTTACCTGGGAGGGTGAGGCTGGAGAATCACATGAACCTGGGAAGCGGAGGCTGCTGTGAACCAAGATCCCGCCACTGCATTCCAGCCTGGGCAACAGAGGCACTCCATCTTAAAAAAAAGTCAGCCGGGCACGGTGGCTCATGCCTGTAATCCCAGCACTTTGGGAGGCCAAGGCAGGTGGATCATGAGGTCAGGAGTTCAAGACCAGCCTGGCCAAAATGGTGAAGCCCTGTCTCTATTCGAAAGTATAAAAATTAGCTGGGTGTGGTGGCAGGCCCCTGTAATCCCAGCTTCTTGGAAGGCTGAGGCCAGAGAATCGCTTGAACCAAAGTGGGAGAGGTGGCAGTAAGCTGAGATCGTGCCACTACACTACACTCTAGCATGGGTGACAGAATGAGACTCTGTCTCAAAAAAAAAAAAGTTAAAAATATAGGTATACAGTAAATAATCCATGTGATTACCAATGTAAGCTTCAAAGTATTATTAAAATATGTTTTAAATCATGTTATAATTGCAAAATAGTTACAGCATTATCGTATTTTTGGTAATGAATAAATGCTTGATAATCTGTGTGTTTGACAGGTCTTAGTTTTCATGTATCAGGACTCCTTATAATGAAACATATATGTGTGTAGTTTTTTTTACATATTACACTATCCTAATAATAACAAGAGTTGTGGGGTGGGAGGACGGAGAGCATCAGGAAGAATAGCTAACGCACTAGGCTTGATATCTAGGTGACAGGGTGATCTGTGCAGCGCACCATCACAGCACACTTTTACCTTGTAACAAACCCACATATCTATGACATGTAACCCTGAACTTAAAAACTGAAGAAAAATAAAAATAACAGGAGTTACAATTTTCAGGAAAGTGATGGAAACTAAAAGACTACCACTTTGTGCCAGGCGCGGTGGCTCACACCTGTAATCCCAGCACTTTGGGAGGCCGAGGTGGGTGGATCACGAGGTCAAGAGATCGAGACCATCCTGGTCAACATGGTGAAACCCCATCTCTACTCAAAATACAAAAAATTAGCTGGGCATGGTGGTGCGTGCCTATAATCCCAGCTACTCAGGAGGCTGAGGCAGGAGAATTGCCTGAACCCAGGAGGTGGAGGTTGTGGTTAGCCGAGATCGCGCCATTGCACTCCAGCCTGGGTAACAAGAGCGAAACTCCGTGTAAAAAAAAAAAAAAAAAAGACTACCACTTCATACAAACTGAGTTTTGTTCAAACTACCTTAAAATGTGATAATACTCTCTTTTTAACTTAAAAGTTTCTTTTCTACTTTTCCATGTGAACGAGCTTTGCTAGAGCAAAGTTTGATCACGACTTCTTACTATTAAACCATTAATTGTAAAATGCTATTTTATTCAAGATACTACATATTTTGCCAAATTATTTCAATCTCCTAAACAGGCTAATGAACATTAGTTCTTAGTTTCTAATGGGAAGTTTACCTAAGAAAAAGTTATTTAAAGATAAAAACAACTCAAAAGCTAGCAGAAAACAAGAAATAACTAAGATCAGAGCAGAACTGAAAGAGATAGACACAAAAAAACCCTTCAAAAAAAATCAATAAATCCAGGAGCTGGTTTTTTTAAAAGATCAACAAAATAGACCGCTAGCCAGATTAATAAAAAAGAAAAAGGGGCCAGGCGCAGTGGCTCAAGCCTGTAATCCCAGCACTTTGGGAGGCCAAGGCAGGTGGATCACGAGGTCAAGGGATCGAGACCATCCTGGTCAACATGGTGAAACCCCGTCTCTACTAAAAATACAAAAATTAGCTGGGCATGGTGGCATGTGCCTGTAATCCCAGCTACTCAGGAGGCTAAGGCAGGAGAATTGGTTGAACTCAGGAAGTGGAGGTTACAGTGAGCCGAGACTGCGCCATTGCACTCCAGCCTAGGTAACAAGAGCGAAACTCCGTCTCAAAAAAAAAAAAAAGAAAAAAGAAAAGGGAGAAGAATCAAATAGATGCAATGAAAAACGATAAAGGAGAGATCACCACTGATTCCACAGAAATACAAACTACCATCAGAGATTACTTCAAACAACTCTATAAACATAAACCAGTAAACCTGGAAGAAATAGATAAATTCCCGGACACTTGCACACTCCCAAGACTAAGCCAGGAAAAAGTTGAAACCTTGAACAGACCAATAACAAGGGCTGAAGTTGAGGCAGCAATTAATAGCCTACCAACTAAAAAAAGTCCAGGTCGACATGGGTTTACAGCTGAATTCCACCGAATGTACAAAAAGGAGCTGGTACCATTCCTTTTGAAACTGTTCAAAACAATACAAAAAAGAGGGAATCCTTCCCAAATATTTTATGAGACCAACATCATCCTGATATCAAAACCCAGCAGAGAATCAACAAAAAAAAAAACTTCAGGCCAATATCCATGATGATCACAGATGCAAAAATCTTCAATAAGATATTGGCAAACCGACTGCAACAGCACATCAAAAAGCTTATCCATCATGATCAAGTAGGCTTCATCCCAGGGATGCAAGGCTGGCTCAACATATGCAAATCTATAAACGTAATCCACCACATAAACAGAACTCAAAGACAAAAATTACATGATTATCTCAATGGATGCAGAGAAGGTCTTTGACAAATTTCAACAGCTCTTTATGCTAAAAGCTTTCAATAAACTAGGTATCAACAGAACATATCTCAAAATAATAAAAGCTATTTAGGACAAACCCACAGCCAGTATCATACTGAATGGGCAAAAACTGGAAGCATTCCCCTTGAAATCAGGCACAAGACAAGGATGTCCTCTCTCACCACTCCTATTCAATATAGTATTGGAAGTTCTAGCCAGACCAATCAGGCAAGAAAAAGAAATAAAGGGTATTCAATTAGCAAAGGAGGAAGCCAAATTGTCTCTATTTGCAGACAACTTGATTGAATATTTAGAAGACCCCATCGTCTCAGCTCAAAATCTTCTTAAACTGATAAGCAACTTCAGCAAAGTCTCAGGATATAAAATCACTGTGCAGAAATCACAAGCATTCCTATACACCAATAACAGACTAACAGAGAGCCAAATCAAGAGCAAACTCCCATTTGCAAATTGCGACAAATAGAATATAATATATAGGAATACAACTAACAAAGAATGTAAAGGACCTCTTCAAGGAGAACTAGAAACCACTGCTCAAAGAAATAAGAGAGGACGCAAACAATGGAAAAACATTCCATGTTCATGGTTAGGAATAATCAATATTGTGAAAATGGCCATACTGCCCAAAGTAATTAAGGTTCGATGCTATCCCCATCAAGCTACCTGTGACCCTCTTCACAGAACTGGAAAAAACCACCTTAAACTTCATACGGAACCAAAAGAGAGCCCGCATAGCCAAGACAATCCTAAGCAAAAAGAACAAAGCTGGAGGCATCAAGCTACCTGACTTCAAACTATACTACAAGGCTATGGTAATCAAAACAGCATGGTACTGGTACCAAAACAGAGACATAGACCAACAGAACAGAGGCCTTGGAGATAATGTCACACATCTATAACCATCTGATCTTTGACAAACCTCACAAAAACAAGCAATGGGGAAAGGATTCCCTGTTTAATAAATGGTGTTGGGAAAATTGGCTAGTCATGTGCAGAAAGCAGAAACTGGACCCCTTCTTGACACCTTACACTAAAATTAACTCCAGATGGATTAAAGACTTAAACCTAAGACCTAACACCATAAAAACCCTAGAAGAAAACCTAGGCAAAACCATTCAGGACCTAGATACAGGCAAGGAATTCATGACTAAAACACCAAAGTATTGGCAACAAAAGCCAAAATAGACAAATGGGATCTAATTAAACTCCAGAGCTTCTGTACAGCAAAAGAAACAACCATTAGAGTGAACCGGCAACCAACAGAATGGGAACGAATTTTTCCAATCTACCCATCTGACAAAGGACTAATATCCAGAATCTACAAAGAACTAAACCAGATTTACAAGAAAAAAACAAACCCATTCAAAAATGGGAGAAGGATATGAACAGACACTTTTCAAAAGACGACATCTATGAGACCAACAAACATATGAAAAAATGCTCATCATTACTGGTCATTAGAGAAATGAAAATCAAAACCACCTTGAGAAAGCACCTCATGCCAGTTAGAATGGTGATCTTTAAAGAATCTGGAAACTACAGATGCTGGAGAGGATGTGGAGAAATAGGAACACTTCTACACTGCTGGTGGGAGTATAAATTAGTTCAACCATTGTGGAAGACAGTGTGGCGATTCCTCAAGGACCTAGAAATAGAAATTCCATTTGACCTAGCACTCCCATTACTGGGTATATAGCCAAAGGATTATAAATAATTCTATTATAAGGACACATGCACACGTGCATTCATTGCAGCACTGTTTACGACAGCAAAGGCCTGGAACCAACCCAAATGCCCATTGATGATAGACTGGACAAGGAAAATATAGGACACATACACCATGGAATACTATTCAGCCATAAAAAACAATGAGTTCGTGTCCTTCATAGGAACATGGATGAATCTGGAAACCAACATTCTCAGCAAACTGACACAAGAACAGAAAATCAAACACTGCATGTTCTCACTCACAGGCAGGTGTTGAACAATGAGAGCACATGGACACAGGGAGGGGAGCATCACACACTGGGGTCTGTTGTGGGGGCTAGGGGAGAGGGATGACATGGGGAGAAATGCCAGATAGAGGTGACGGCAGGATGGAGGCAGCAAACCATATTGCCATGTATGTACCTATGCAACAGTCCTGCATGGTCTGCACATGTACCCCAGAACCTAAAGTACAATAAGTAAATAAATAAGATATATTTATTTCCTTTTTATTTTTCTTTTATAGAGACAAGGGTCTCATTATATTGCCCAGGCAGGGTCTCGAGCCCCTGGGCTCACAGGATTCTCCCGCCTGACCTTCCAAATTGCTGGAATTACAGGCATGAGCCACCATGCTGAGCCCAGCAAGATATATTTCATAAACCTGAAAATGAATTACATTTTTAAGATATAGTATGAAAGGTTTTTTTTAACTTATTGATGAACATTATTTTCTATTTTCAGTAAGATTGCCAAATATGCCCCACACCTCGGCCATCTTTTTCTTTCCTAATACTTACCTTTGTCAGCTCCTCATTGCTTTCAGTGTTTCAAGTTTCCTAAAGTTATTATCAACAATCTTATCCTCTGACTCATTATTGGTCATTGCCTGGACCAATAATTCCCACAAGAAGCAGAACAACCCCTCAGGGACATTTTGAAAATTCATGAGGCCCTGTTTGGTTGCATAATAATTCGAATAGGAGGGAGGGTATCTGGTGGATAGGCGACTATTGATCCTAGAAGTCCTAAAATACATGAGGCAATCCTGTATAACAAAGAACTGTTTGCATCCCTCAATTTTAAAAGATTCCACTGGACAGTAAGTAGGTGAAAAGTTTATGATAATCTTAGTCCAGAACTTTATAATATGTATCATTATTATACTGTTTTAGTATAGACTGAATTTTCCACAAGTGCAGCTGCCATGTAAATTGAGGGAGATTCCACTGTTTTGTTCAAATTTTTACCAGGAATTGTTTGCCATTAGAGAAAAATAAGTTTGTAAAGGACAATGGTGCTTCTGCTGTTTGAAGGGCCAATATATTACATTTGATAATATGCACTGGTAGCTGTCATATACACAGTGATTCTATGAATTGGTGCAACATGCCAGCAACTAATAACTACTTCATTATGTGTTCTAATGTAGTAATCTTTAAGTATTTACATATTTAAATTGTCAACGTGTATGACATGTTATTTTGTTTTTTGTTTTTTTCAGACGGAGTCTCACTCTTGTCGCCCAGGCTAGAGTGCAGTGGTGTAACCTCGGCTCACTGCAACCTCTGCCCGCTGGGTTCAAGCAATTCTCCTGCCTCAGCCTCCCAAGCAGCTGGGATTACAGACGTGTGCTACCATGCCTAGATAATTTTTGTATTTTCAGTAGAGATGAGGTTTTATCCTGTTGGCCAGGCTGGTCTCGAACTCCTAACCTCAGGTGATCCTCCCGCCTTGGCCTCCCAAAGTGCTGGGATTATAGGCATGAGCCACTGCACACAGTTTGTAGACATGTTATTTTCTAATAAAACATTTCACCTTTATGTCTCAATTAAAGCATTATATTGATTACTAAAAGTTACGTTTAGGGGTATATTTTATTGTCTATGAATCTTCCTTCAGGATTTCAGGATGTTACAGGAGACAGTTTAAGAATCACCGGCCTACACTTTAGCCTTCATGTACCTGCACTACTAAAGATGATTCCTAACTGATATGCTGGATTCTGTAAACTCTTTCCTCTTCCAATTAAAAGTACCTACAGACCTGAAAATCACCAATATTAGTTCTACCTTCCAACGACCACAGCTCCCGACTACCTTGAACGTCTGATACTGGGATTTTTACAACTCAACTCTCCACAAAAGGACTATCTCCACCTAATCTTTTTTTTCTTTTTTGAGACGGAGTTTTGCTCGTTACCCAGGCTGGAGTGCAATGGCGCGATCTCGGCTCACCGCAACGTCTGCCTCCTGGATTCAGGCAATTCTCCTGCCTCAGCCTCCCGCATAGCTGGGATTACAGGGACGCGCCTTTTTTGTATTTTTAGTAAAGACAAAGTTTCACCATGTTGACCAGAATGGTCTCCATCTCTTGACCTCGTGATCCACCCGCCTCAGCCTCCCAAAGTGCTGGGATTACAGGCGTCAGCCACCGCGCCTGGCCTCTACCTAATCTTGTTCAGCTATGTCATACACTGAACACTACTCAGAAATCCTTATTTCTGAGGAGTCAGCAAGTCACAGTGGAAAAAGTGTAGCATTTGGAATCATTGATCTGCCACTTACCAGGGATGATCCTGGACAAATTACTTACAATTTTCTAAATCTCTATTGCCCCACTTATTTTTTTCTTCGTTGGAGACAGGGCCTGGCTCTGTCTCCCAGGCTGAACTGCAGTGGCAAAATCATATTATAACCTCAAATTCCTGGGCTCAAGTGATTCTCCAGACCCAGCCTCCCAAATAGCTACGAATACAGGCTCATACTACCACACCCAACTAATATTTTTTATTTTCTGTACCGATGGGGTCTCTTATGTTGCCCAGGCTAGCCTCCAACTCCTGGCCTCAAGTTATCCTCCTGCCTGGGCCTCCTAAAGTGCTGGGATTAGAGGCCTGAGCCATTTTTTATACTGAATGCTGAAATATTACCAGGCAACTGTGCATGTATCAGGCTGAAGAAAATACATTGTTAAAATTAAATCCACCTGTTTCGCTCCACTTAACATGGCTACAGAAAACATACATGGCTACAGTAAAAATACTTATGTGGCCCGCAATATGTTTCTGTTGGACACTTCCTTTTCCCAGCTGTACAGTTCGTCCTGAATACAGCACTTGCTGTTTCCAACTGGGCCCTGTTTCTGTGCCTGAGACTTTGGAGAGAGTACTTTCGGTGTTCAAACACTTTTCCCCCTTCTCTTTGCGAATGAACTGCCTCTATTCATTCAGATCTCAATTTTCTTTCTTTCTTTCTTTCTTTTTTTTTTATTTGAGACAGAGTTTCCGCTCTTGTTGCCCAGGCTAGAGTGTAATGGCGCGATCTCAGCTCACTGCAACCTCCACCTCCCGGGTTCAAGCGATTCTCCAGTCTCAGCCTCCCGAGTAGCTGGGATTACAGGCGCCCACCACCACGCTCGGCTAATTTCTGTATGTTTAGTAGAGACAGGGTTTCACCGCGTTTCCCAGGCTGGTCTCGAACTCCAGAGCTCAGACAATCCACCCGCCTCTGCCTCCCAAAGTGCCAAGATTACAGGCGCCCACCACCGCACCTGGCTAATTTTCTGTACGTTTAGTAGAGACGGGGTTTCACTGCGTTTCCCAGGGTGGTCTCGAACTCCAGAGCTCAGGCAATCCACCCGCCGCTGCCTCCCAAAGTGCCAAGATTACAGGCGCCCACCACCGTGCCCGGCTAATTTTCTGTATGTTTAGTAGAGACGGGGTTTCACCGCGTTTCCCAGGCTGGTCTCGAACTCCAATCCACCCGCCTCTGCCTCCCAAAGTGCCAGGATTACAGGCGCCCACCGCCACACCCGGCTGAGATGTTAGTTTCTAACTACAGCTTTCTCCCACAAGCGTCCCTGCGCGCACCACGTCCCCTGCGGGACGGGCCCAGGGCCTCCCACGAAAAGGAAACCCCCAGCAGCGCTCGTCCTACCGTATTTGCAATCGCGCCTTTTTCTGGTTCGTGTCCGGACAAGACTGGAAGCTCCCCGAGGAAACAGCCTCAGAACTGCTCCGCCCTCCACACCCCGTCGTCGGCGCCGAGCGCAACGCGGTCCCCCCGCTGGACACAGACAGCGGAGCGAA
>CM052652.1:3198028-3266700 GCA_028533165.1 Leontopithecus rosalia
CCCAGGGCCTCCCACGAAAAGGAAACCCCCAGCAGCGCTCGTCCTACCGTATTTGCAATCGCGCCTTTTTCTGGTTCGTGTCCGGACAAGACTGGAAGCTCCCCGAGGAAACAGCCTCAGAACTGCTCCGCCCTCCACACCCCGTCGTCGGCGCCGAGCGCAACGCGGTCCCCCCGCTGGACACAGACAGCGGAGCGAAGCGGGGAGCACAAAGGTTCAAGGGGGAGGCGTTGGGAGGCTCAAGCAGAAACCGGGAGGCCCGGGGGACGCCTGCTGGGCAGACCCGGGCAGCCCGGAGCTGGGGGGAGGGGGCCGCTGGCGGGACTCGCCAGTCCCTGCGCGTCGGGGTCGGCGTCGGGACGTTTGGCGGAGGGCGGCAAGGACAGGACTCGGCGCGGCGCGGCAAGGACAGGACTCGGCGCGGCGCGGCAAGGACTCGCCGTCGCGCAACCCGTCGCCGACCCGGGCGACGACACCACGGGTAGCCATGGCGGAGAGACGCAGGGCGCCGCGGCACCACCTACGAGGCAGCCGTGGGGACAAACTAGTTAGGGCGGTCTCCTCTCGAAGATCCTGCAGACTGCGCTCGCTTTGCTAATTAACGCCGGGGTCCGCCCGGCGTGGTGGCTCACGCCTGTAATCTCAGCACTTTGGGAGGCCGAGGCCGGTGGATCAGCTGAGGTTGGGAGTTCGAGACCACCCTGATCAACGTGGAGAAACCCTGTCTCTACTAAAAATACAAAATTAGCCGTGTGTGGTGGCATATGTCTGTAATCCCAGCTACTAGGGAGGCTGATCGCTTGAACCTGAGAGGCGAGGTTGCAGTGAGCCAAGATCAGGCCACTGCACTCCAGTCTGGGTGACAAGAATGAAACTCTGTATCAAAATAAAACAAACAAAAAAAAGGATGGGTAAGGTTTTTTTGATGTAAGAGAGGAAATGCCATAAATTTCAACTGGAAACAAATGCAAGGAAATGAAAAAAGGTGATTCATAGGACTTGGTGAAAAATACTCCAGGAATCTTTAGCGAAAGAATCGCATTACAGGAATTAATTTTTGTTAAACGGATCCACAACTATGAAGGACACCAGTAAATTAGGCAAATAAATTGGATCAGGACCTACAGGTCCTTCTTCCACTCACTTATTTATTCAATAAATATTTATTTATTTATTTATCTGTTAGGTATAAGGAACGATGCTAGGCCTTGGACCTATAGAGTCAAACATACGAATAAGGTCTCTGAGTCCTTGGGCTTTGCCGTACCCTCGCAGCCGGGCCCTGGCAGTAACAGGCTGCTGGCCTGGAACAAATGAACAATTGGAGCAAGACCCAGGTTAGCTTCAGCTCCTGTTAGGACAGCTGCTGCCCCTGATCAGGAACTGGAGAGAAGCTTTCAGAGCAGAAGCCAGGAAAAGGGGGAATAGAAGAAGCGGGAAGGGGAGAATATAGCATGGTGGAGGTGAGGCGGACTTAGCAGGGTTGCATCTCAGCTCAGACCCCAAACTTTTGAGAGCAGGTGGCTTGTAGACTTGACTGACCTCGTTCCACTGCTGCCTCAGGCGCCCACTCCTACAGATGTAGCCAATTTTAAAGAAAAATCTCATCCACAAAGATTACTCAGTTCCCAGCCTTTGGTTCTGTGGTAAATTCACCCTCCTCAGCAAAGAAAGGATGGAAAAAAGGACAATGAAGTCCTTTCCTCTCCCCAACAAGGATCTCTTCCTGATTTAGCTAAACTCATTTTCCTGGCTTCTACAGAACAAAGAAAAATACTTTTTGTGAAACCCAAAAGGGAGGCCACATTAAATTTTCATTGGCCTACTTTTATTAGTTATGCCACTTCAAAGACAGATTACATTATGTTCAATAGACTTTGTAAAAGAAAGGCAGATTGCGTTGGTAATATGTCTTGGAAACATCTCAGTAGAAAATGTGTTAAAACTTTATTGTTTGAAAGGACTTTTGACAAAGACAATTGACCTCTCTGTGTCTCAGTTCCATCATTAGTAAAGTAGGTGATAATAATGGCACCTCTCCTGTGAGGATTAAATGAGTTCACTTTTGCAAAGCTCTCAGAACTGTGCTTGATACCGAGTAACTTTTACGAAATTGTCAGTTACTGTTTTCTTTTTTTTTTTATTGAGACGGAGTTTCGCTCTTGTTACCCAGGCTGGAGTGCAATGGCGCAATCTCGGCTCACTGCAACCTCCGCCTCCTGGGTTCAGGCAATTCTCCTGCCTCAGCCTCCTGAGTAACTGGGATTACCATGCCCAGCTAATTTTTTGTGTTTTTAGTAGAGACGGGGTTTCACCATGTTGACCAGGATGGTCTCGATCTCTTGACCTCGTGATCCACCCGCTTTGGCCTCCCAAAGTGCTGGGATTACAGGCGTGAGCCACCGCGCCTGGCCCAGTTACTGTTTTCTTTACGTTGCCTGTTTCACCGCTTTGTTTCCTTGAGTATTCTCTCACTAGCTCTGCCTCCTTCCCCCAACAGTTGTGTTGATCCCCAACCAATTGTCTTGTCTTCAAAATTACAAAATCTGATTAACATTGCATAGTGATAAAGTGTAATTGTGGGAGAAGAAATAGTTGTTTTTATCAAAATGAAATGAAATGCCTTGGAAATATTTGATAAAACCAAGTTTTTAAAAAAAAAAAAAGCAGCCGGGCGCGGTGGCTCACACCTGTCATCCCAGCACTTTGGGAGGCCGAGGTGGGTGGATCACGAGGTCAACAGATCGAGACCATCCTGGTCAACATGGTGAAACCCCGTCTCGACTAAAAATACAAAAAATTAGCTGAGCATGATGGCGCATGCCTGTAATCCCAGCTACTCAGGAGGCTGAGGCAGGAGAATTGCCTGAACCCAGGAGGTGGAGGTTGCGGTGAGCTGAGATTGCGCCATTGCACTCCAGCCTGGGTAACAAGAGCGAAACTCGGTCAAAAAGAAAAAGCTGTTAAATGGTGAATATCAGAAGAGAACCACAAACACTATGATTCTGTACGTTTTTTAAAAAATATCTTGCTCCACCTTCATTTTAAACAAACTCAAATTAGGAATCATAGAGGATGGGTTATCAATGGGGAAGAAATCCAAGGCAGAACTGAACCAGACCCACATCCAAATAAAAAGCCTTGGCCCTGTAGCCCTGCAGATACACAAAGAGTATGTGAATAGATATCCAGTGTGTGTGTGACACTAAAATTTCATGTGGGTATAGAGAGTATTATTAGGGAAAAAGTCCAAAAAAGCTTTTGGGTGGAGATAATTTTAAAAAAAAAAGATTGAGAAACAGTGATGTAAAAAAATGGTTAAAGTGACATATATATCATATTTATGATGTAAAAAAATGGATAAAGTGAGCCGGGCACAGTGGTTGACACCTGTAATCTCAGCACTTTGGGAGGCCAAGGCAGACAGATCACTTGAGGTCAGGAGTTCAAGACCAGCCTGGCCAACATGATAAAACCCTGTCTCTACTAAAAATGCGAAAATTAGTCACATGTGGTAGCCGGTGCCTGTAATCCCAGCGTCTCCAGAGGCTGAGAAAGGAGAATCTCTTGAACTCCGAAGGTGGAGGTTGCAGGGAGCCAAGATCGCACCATTACACTCCAGCTTGGCTGACAAGAGTGAAACTCCATCTCAAAAAAAAAAAAAAAGTTTAAAATATGTATATTGTTATGATCTCAGATTTTAATTGGTTTTTCAATTAACCTACTAACCATTATCCTGGTCTGATCAGAAAAGAGGCTGGCTTTACTGTATGACAAAGTGCAGTGGGCACCAAAAGCAGGCCTGAAATGTTCAAAGGAGTCAGAGAAGCCAGCATCAAGATAACAATGGGAGGATGAAAACAGATTTGCTGAACCGGTAAGAATGAGGCAGGCTTGGGGAAACAAGGTGTGAGAAAGCCTTGTGTGTAAACACTACAAGTCATTCTGTTTTGCTAAAGCTTAAAGTATAAAGAAGAGACTGAAGATGGATGAGGGTGGACAGATAACCAGACAAAGGCCAAGTATTGAACAGCTCTATGTAATAAGCAAAGGCATTTAGACTTTATCTGATAAGTGAAAGCAGGACATCAGAAAATGTTGAATCTGGCAGTGACATGATCAGATCTACGTACTAAGAAGATTATTGTGGTGGCAATGTAGTAGCCAAAGCAGAAGGAGGGAGATCAGCTAAGAAGTTTTTGCAATAGTCTAAGAGATGCTGAGCCCTAAACTAGGGCAGTGGCAGAAGATATGGCAAGGAGGAGTATAGTGATTATAACTGGATTCTTCCCCATATTTAATCCCTCTCGGCCCCACCTACCAAGGACCCATCCGTTGACTTTGTCCCCTGTTCTCAGGGTGGTGATTGACCTAAGCCAACCAATGCATCCTGTCACTCTAGCCATGATGTCTGTTTCATGAATGGACACTTTGCCCTTCTGGGACGTTGGGATTATAAGAAAGGTTTGTTGGTTATTTGGGGACAGCAGCTTCTCTCTTTAGCTGGACGTGAACAGAGAAGCATGAAGCCCTAATTGTGGTTGGCAGTCTTCTGACAGCCATAAACTAGGGTGACCATTTAATTTATCATCCAAAACAAGGCCACATTTGAGAGAAAGACAGTGCTGTAAATAATTATGTTACGACAGTAGATGTAACTGAGACTGTCTGGTAAACTGGAATATATGGTCCCTGCACCATGAGAAGAGATGGCCTCAGGATGAAGCAAACACCATTGAAAGACATGGGGAAATTAAAAAGAAACTGGATCCTTGATGATATTGACTATATGAAGCTTCATTTGATATCTACCCCGTTTCTAAACTTTTTAGTTATGAGAGTAAAATTTTTCTTTATTATTTTTTTTTAAATTTTGTATTTAAAATTGCCAGCATTGAAGAAGTAGAAAGAATAGTATAATGAACCCCCATCTCCCAAAAACAGATTCAACAATTGTCAAGATGCTGCCACCATTCTTCATTTATTTTCCTTTTTCTGATTAAGTATTTAAAATATATCAAGAAATTTCACTCTGGACATTTGAGTATGCATTCCTGCCAAATATAGACAATCTTCTGACATACCTGTACCGTGTGACAACTAACAAAAATTACTGATAACCTTTTATGTCACCTGATATACAAATTTTATTACAGAAAACTTTTAAATAGCTGGTTTGCTCATATCAGACCCAAACGAAGTCCACACATAGCAGTAGATGGTTGCTGTCGTTTGAAGGTTCCCTCCAGAACTCATGTTGAAACTTAACACCGAATGCAACAGTGTTGGGAATTGAGGCCTAATAGGAGGTGTTCAGGTAATGAGGGCTCCTTCCTCATAAAGGAAGTCATGCTATTATCATGGGACTGGGTTAGTTGTTGGGTGAGTTGTTATAAAGCAAGCTCGGCCCCTCCTGCTTTTATTTTTTGCATGTGCTCACTTGCCCTTCCACATTTCCACAGTGGGATGATGCAGCCCAAAGGCCCTCACCGGATACTAGCACCATGCCCTTCAACTCCCCAACTTCCAGAACTGTAAGAAATAAAGTTCTTTTTTTTTTAGTAGAGACGGGGGTTTCACCATGTTGGTCAGGCTGGTCTTGAACGCCTGACCTCAGGTGATCCACCCACTTCGGCCTCCCAAAGTGCTGGGATTTACTACCGCACCCGGCAATAAAGTTCTTTTCTTTACAAATTACCCAGTCCATAGTGTTCTTTTATAGCAACAAAATCTAGATGAAGATAATCATTATGTCATATTAGTCCTATTTTATTTTTAAAAATCCCTTTCTCCACCTTTTTAAATATATTAACTTGTTGAGAAAACCATCACCTTATTTTTAAGACAAGTTTTAGCTGGGTTTTCTGTGTTTGCCACCCCATCATTCTAACTGATCCAAGGAGTCAACATTTTTTAATGTCCTGCTTTCACCTATAAGGTGGTAAAGGGAGAGCATCAAGATGATTTGGGGTTGAACAAATAGGAGGGATAATGAAAAGGGAAGAGCTAAGGTGATTCTTCCATTGGCTCCAAGGGAAGATCCAAGATTTCTTCCATTGGCAACTACAGAGCTAGGAAAAATATAGAGTCAGAAAAGAAAGTGAAGATTATGCTCTAAGGACACTAAGACTCAAAGAACAGACAGTAGGAGGAGGGGGGAGGAGGTGGCAGAAACTACAAATAAAAAGCCAAAAAGATAGAAGAAGCAAGGAGAAAGCGGGGTCATGGAAACCAAGTAAGTTTTCAAAAAAAATGAAATAGTGAGAAATGCCAGGTGCTCACAGATAAGTAAAGATAAAATGCTTCAGTGAGATTTGCAACTAGGTGATCACTGGTGACCTAAGCAAGAAGAGTTTCATTTATAGCAGCGAGACAATGATCTCCACTCATCCCACATTCTAGAATATTCTAGAAAATATTCTTTTAGGCCGGCTGTGGTGGCTCACGCCTGTAATCCAAGCACTTTGGAGGCCAAGGCAGGCGGATCACCTGAGGTCGGGATTTCAAGACCAGCCTGACCAACATGGTGAAACCCCGTCTTTATCTTAAAAAAAAAAGTATTCTTTTAAAAAAAGTATAAATAGAACAACATATAATGCTATTGCTCTGTGTTGTAATGTCAAATAGTTTATGTAGCAAAAAGAGAAGAGAAAACCAACTCGTGGAGCTTATCATCATCAATCAGATGATCATGTCTTTGAAATGACTGTTTCTCACACTGTGATTGTTTGGATATTTGCTAAAATATTTATCCCTTGAAACCCTAAAAAACCACCTTAAGGTAGGAAGACAGTGAAATGCTCTGCCTTCTTTTTAATAACATTTCACTGAACTGCCTACAACAAGGAAATAGAGCTGAGGAGTGGTTTGGGGGCTTTATTTCCAGAGTGTGTGTGTGTGTGTGTGTGTGTGTGTGTGTGTGTGTGTGTGTGTTTGAGACAGAGGCTTACTCTGTCTCCAGGCTGGAGTGCAGTGGTGCCCAGGCTGGAGTGCAGTGGCATGGATCTTGGCTCACTACAACCTCTGGCCTCCCAGGTTCAAGCGGTTCTGGTGCCTCAGCCTCCTGAGTAGCTGGGATTACAGGTATGCACCATGACCCCTCTAATTTTTGTATTTTTAGTAGAGACGTGGTCTCACCATGTTGGCCAGGCTCATTTCAAACTTCCAACTTAAGGTGATTCTCGCCTCTGCCTCCCAAAGTACTGGGATTCCAGGCGTGAGCCACCGTGCCCAGCCTTTATTTCTAATCTTACAAGCAATTAAAAATCAAGAAATGAACTGGAAGCCACAAGGGGATATGCTAAACAAAAGTATGGGTTTTTTTAACCTTAACATGTATTTTCAGTTGACTGACAGCCAATAGTTGGCGAGCTAGTTTTGGCCTATGTCAAAGCAGTAAAAGAAGTACCCTTCACGATGGTGTCCACCGTCTAATCGAGGAAAACGGGTGTCTACATCATGTAGATTTGATGGTCACCCAGAGCAGCCTTTGCTGCTCAGGTGCCAGCTAGAGATAATCCCATGAAAGAAAAGCTGGCGCCAGTACACATATGTTGCTTTCTGGAGCCAATTTACATTTTGCGCTTTTGTCTAGCGGAGCCAAAACAGCATAAACAATGCCAAACTCACTTTTCTGATTATTTTCAGGCTGATTGAATCTGGCACATGACATGGTTTTATCTAATTAACCCACATGTGGTACAAAACAAAACAAATTTGAAATGGAAAGCTCTTTCTGCCTTTATTGAAAGATGGAGGTGAATATACAATTATTTTGTCCTTGTCTCTTAGCCAAATTTATAGTTGAGAGAGGAAGGCTTTTTCTCCTAGATAGCAAAACAAGGTCTGTGTATTACCTATTACAATTAAAATTGATTATGTTTTACATTTTTTCAAATTCAGCTCTTCTCTCTTGTGTAGAAGGGATGTTCCTAATGAACATGTGGGCTGTAAAAGGAAAAAGTGTTTTTGGCTACCCACACGACACTTTTTATACCAAATGTGTGGGTTTTTTCCTCATAGCAACCAATTCTCCACCCTTCTGGAAGCCAAGCGCATGTCCTACAATTCAGTTCTGACACTAAGTACCCTGTAATTGCTGCAGACCCCACAGGCTACAGGCTTAAGTCCGGTAACACTGCCCCCACTTCAGATGCCAATTGCAAGTCCCAGGTTTCCCCCTGTACTTCTGACTGACTGGCTAGTAATCAGAGGTTCCTGTGACCCTCTTCTCAGGTATGAGAATTTTCTGTTAACGGCTCACAGAACTCAGTGAAACGTTTCATTTATCACTACTAGTTTATTATAAAGGACACAACTATTATAAACAGCCACACAGGAGAGATGCACGAGACAAGGTATTGGGCGGTGGGATGCCCGGAGCTTCTGTGCCCTCTCTGGACACCCATCCTCTCATCATCTCAACAGGTTCATCAGCCCAGAAGTTTTTCAAATCCTGTTGTTAATTGTTTATATTTTAATAAACTTAAGGGGTTTTTTAATTACAAAAAAGTAATAGGAATTTCTATTACATATGCATGCTCGATTAAAACATTAGCCATTGGTGATTGAACTCAATTTCCAGCCCTTCTCCCCTCCCTGAAGGGCAGGGGGTGAGGCCTCCCTAATCACATGGCTGGCTTCCCTGACAGTTAGCTCCCGTTATCTAAGAGTCGCCTTGTTATCACAAACTCAGTATATTTATGATATAGTTGATGTCACTTGTTTGATATGGTTTATGTTATATGTTTGATATGATTTATGTTATGTCTGTGATACGGCATGGTTGAAAGGAGCTTCTTATGAGTACCAAAAGATGCTCCTGTCACTCCTCACTCAGGAATTCTAAGGATATTAGGAGCTCTGTGCCAGGAACTGTGGATGAAGACTGCTGTGATTTAAATGTTCCCTCCAAAACTCATGTTGAAATGTAATTGTCAATGTAATGGTATTGGGAAGTGATGCTTTTAAGGGATGATCATTTTATGACAGGATTAATGCCATTTTCACGGGAGTGGGCTCCTTACAGGTACATTTAGCCCCCATTCTTTCTCTTGTGCGCTTGCTTCCTCACCATGTTACATCTTTCACCACGCTATGAAGCAAGATCTTCATCAGATATCAACATCATGCATAGTCCTGGACTTTCCAACCTCCAGAACAATAAGCCAAATAAACTACTTTTCGTTGTAAATTAGCTACTCTGTGGCATTGTGTTACCGCAGCAGAAAATGGACTAAGACAAAGACTAAATATATGTTTCTTATATCTCAGTATGTTTGCTTAAAATAAAATCTCAAAATGACATAAGAGATCTTTCTTTTTTTTTGAGACGGAGTCTGGCTCTGTTGCCAGGCTGAAGTGCAATGGCAGTATCTCAGCTCACTACAGCCTCTGCCTCCTGGGTTCAGGTGATTCTCCTGCCTCAGCCTCCCGAGTAGCTGCGATTATAGGCATGTGCTACCATGCTCAGCTAATTTTTGTATTTTTTAGTAGAGACAGGGTTTCACCATGTTGGTGAGGCTGGTCTCAAACTCCTGACCGCATGATCCACCCACCTCAGCCTCCAAAAGTGCTGGGATTACTGGCATGAGCCACTGCACCTGGCCCATAAGAGATCACTGAATGATGTTAAAAGTAAAAAAAAAAAGCAAACAAAACAGAAAACAAAAAACAAAACCAGATGAGACAGTCTATTAGATTTTGAAGAAGAAATGTGTCAGGCAAAGTAGAAGTTCAGCTATCCGTTCAGGGTTCTAATTCTTCTATACTTAATCATATTAAAAAATGATGGCATCTCTGGGCATGGTGCCTCTCATCTGTAATCCCAGCACTTTGGGAGGACTGCTTGATTCCAGGAGTTTGAGACCAGCCACCTGTAAAAAAAGTTAACAACAACAAAAAGCTGGGCATGGTGGCATTCACCAGTGGTCCCAGCTACTCAAGAGGCTGAGTTGGGAGGATCACTTGAGCCTAGGGGGTTGAGGCTGCAGTAAGCTATGATCCTGCCACTGCACTCCTGGGCAGTGGGCAACAAAATGAGACCCACTCTCCAAAAAAAAAAAATGTGGTCTGACAGTGGTCAGCATACTGTTCATCTGGAATTGCTTCAGAATATCTATCCAGTACATTTTGTTTTGAGATGGACTATTGCTCTTTCACCCAGGCTGGCGTAAAGTGGCGAGATCTCAGCTCACTGCAATCTCTGCCTCCCCAGGTTCAAGTGATCCTCCTGCCCCAGCCTCCCCAAGTAGCTGGGATTCCAGGTACCCACCACCGTGCCTGGTTAATATTTTATATTTTTAGTAGAGACAGGTTTTGCCATATTGGCCCGGCTGGTCTTGAACTCTTGACCTCAGGTGATCTACCCGCCTTGGCCGCCCAAAGTGCTACCCAGCCTCTCCAGTACAATTCCAACAACAATGGGACTTAGCAAAATGCTGTTGTTCATGTTAGTGGAAGTGAAAATGTTGTTCGAGTAGAAAGAGGTACCGACCTACCATTATCTCTCAAATAATTTGTTTCTGAAATGATGCTAAATAAAGTAAAATGTACCTAGATATAAATCATCCATGGGTCCCTAGGCCACGGGCAACTCGACTGGCATAGGCCCTGTGAGTGATGAGGTCTGGTTGGCAGCCATCTCAAACAGTAAGATTTACTATATGCGATAGGATCGGGACTGAGGGGCACTTAACCAGAGCAACCACTGTGTGCCATGGGGCCAAGGCCAAGGAGATGATCCATGTGGTGAAGACGTTGGTTACAAATGAGGGGATTGAGCAGATAAGTAAATATCTTGAGGAAAATGGGAATCAGGTTATTAATTTTTGGAGGTACAGATATGAAAAAGGGAAAACTAGAAAACCTCAGTGGCATTGGATTAGAATTGGTGAAACTCCATTTCATATTTATATCAATATCTATCTATATTAGTTTAGATATTAGATATATTTATATAAATATCTATCTATATTCGTTTTCTGTTGCTGATATAACAAATTACCACAGACTTGGTGGCTTAAAACAACACACATTTATTAGCTCACAGTTCCATAGGTCAGAAGTCCAAGAGGGCTCAGCTGGGTTCTAGGCATAGTGCATTATAAGGCCCAAATCAAGGTATCAGTCAGGCTGGGCCTTTATCTGGGGGCTCTGGGAAATAATCTGCTTCCAAAGTCATTCAGGTTGTTGGTGGAATTTAGTTCCTTGCATTTGTAGGATTGAGGTTTCTGTTTTCTTTTTGTCTTCAGCTCTGAGACCACCTGTATTCCACATTATATTGCTCTAATCCCATCATCTAGCCAGCAACAGCACATCAAACCTTCTTATGCTGCAAATCTATCTGACTTCCCTCTGCTCCCAGCTGGTGGAAACTCTGTGCTTTTAAACGATTCGCCTGAACTGACCAAGATTACCTGAATGATCTTATCTTAAGGTCAAATGATTTCATGCTATAATCACACCTGCAAAAATCCCTTCACTACAGTACCTACTTTAATGTTCGATTAAATAACCAGGAGACAAGAATCTCAGGAAAGCCACTTTTAGAATTCAGTCTAGCCGGGCACAGTGGCTCATGTCTATAATCCCAGCACTTTGGGAGGCTGAGGCAGGTGGATCACAAGGTCAAGAGATGGAGACCATCCTGGTCAACAAGATGAAACCCCGTCTCTACTAAAAACACATAAATTAGCTGGGCATGGTGGCGCGTGCCTGTAGTCCCAGCTACTCAGGAGGCTGAGGCAGCATAATTGCTTGAACCCAGGAGGCGGAGGTTGCGGTGAGCCGAGATCGTGCCATTGCACTCCAGTCTGGGTAACAATAGCGAAACTCCATCTCAAAAAATATATATACAAATAAATAAATAAAAATTTAAAAATAGAATTCTGTCTACTATATTATCTATACTTTGTCAGTGGGTCAGTAGATATCTACATGATTGATACAGAAATAGAGACATGTATACATGCACATATTTCCTATATATGTCTTCTAAAAGGACCTAGAAGCCATGACACCCCAGTAAAAAGGAGTACACTTTACACCCAAATCTTGGTTTCTAAATACCACTCCCCACTAAAAGGAAACGTGGTTCCTGGTTGAAATGGATATTTTCATGGCTGAGGCAGGAAAAGTACAAGAGAAATCTGGAACATCTTATACCAGAAAGCAAAGAAGCACTCAAAGAATGATGAGGACATCTCAAAAGGGTACAGGGGGCTGGGCACAGTGGCTCACGCCTGTAATCTCAGCACTTTCGGAGACTGAGGTGGGAAGATTTGTCTGAGCCCAGGAGTTTGACACCAGTGTGGGCAACATGGCAAGACTCCATCTCCATATTTAAAAATTAAAAAAAAAAAAGGATACAGCGGCCTTCATGAAGCAGCTTTCACTGTTCAAATGTGCCAGTCAAAGTAATGATGGTACTGAATGATAACCTATAGAATAAATATCCACGGGCGCTTATTTGTATACATGAATACAAACAGGAAAAGGGAAAGCTCTTCCTTACAGCTGAATTCTAGCTAATAAGTATAGAAGGAATGATGGAGTTAGAAATTCCTATTTCACAATCATAAATGATTCAGGCAGAAAACATCAATGGATGCAAAAACCCGAGGGTAAATGTTTGATGAGGAGCAGGATATTTGCATAGCCTCAAAGTATCTCCCGAAAATTGCATATTGGCTGTTTATTAATTATTCAATAACCACACTGTAGAGAAACCCAGCATGTTCCGTCATAACCAAGTGATAATAGTCAGCACTACAATACTGGGACAACTAGAATATTATGTTTCCCAACATAATGGACTGAGAAAAACACAGCATCTTTTCTGTGGTAGTCCTGTCAAAATACAGAGCCTTATTTGAATTTTGAGGAAACATCAGACAAACCCATATTAAAAAACACTGCAAAGTTATGGGCCGGTACTCTTCAAAAAATGTCAAAACCATTGAAGACAAGGAAAATCTTGGGAATGGTTCCAGCTTGAAAGAGAAGAGACAAGACAACTAAATGGGGCAAAATGGAAGAAATTTGCTTTCAGTTTGTTTTGTTATGAAGAATTTACTGGAACATTTGGCAAAATTTGAATGGAATCTGTGTATTTGATGGTAATAAGCATTGATGTTAATTTCTTGATTCTTACGGGTATACTGTGGTTATGTAGGAGAGTGTTCTGATTTTCAGAAAATACACACTGAAGTAGGCCAGGTATGATGGTTCATGCATGTAATCCCAGCATTTTGGGTGGCTGAGGCAGGTGGATCCCTTGATTCCAGGAGCTCGAGACAAGACTGGGCAACGTAGCGAGATTCCTTTTGTATTTTCTCTGCTAAAAATAAAAAAATTAGCTGAGTAGGAGGCTGAGGCACAAGAATTGCTTGAGTCCATGGGGAGGGGGTTGTAATGAGCCAAGATCATGCCACTGCCTTCCAGCCTGGACAACTCAGTGAAACACTGTCTCAAAAAACAAAACAAACAAAAACAAAGAAAAAACACTACACACACTGAAGTATTTAGGAATTTAGGAGTAATGGCAATGTGATTTCAACTTACACTCAAATGTTTCAGCAAAAAAAGCTTTAAAAATAGTCTGTGTGTTGAACTGTGTGTTGAACCCAAAAGAAATGTTGAAAACCTACCCCTCGTAACTGTGAATGTGATGTCGTTTGGACATGGGGCCTGTGCAGATGTAATCAAGTTAAGATGAGGTCATACTGTCATAATGGATTAGGGTGAACCTATGTTCTTAAAAGGAGGGGCTGAGGCAGGTGGATCAAGAGGTCAGGAGTTTGAGACCAGTCTAATCAACATGGTGAAACCCTGTTTCTTTTTTCTTTTTTTTTTGAGATGGAGTTTTGCTCTTGTTACCCAGGCTGGAGTGCAATGGCACGATCTTGGCTCACCGCAACCTCCGCTTCCCGGGTTCAGGCAATTCTCCTGCCTCAGCCTCCCGAGTAGCTGGGACTACAGGCACGCACCACCATGCCCAGCTAATTTTTGTATTTTTAGTAGGGACGGGGTTTCACCATGTTGACCAGGATGGTCTCGATCTCTTGACCTTGTGATCCACCCGCCTTGGCCTCCCAAAGTGCTGGGATTATAGGCGTGAGCCACCGCACCCGGCCATACCCTGTTTCTACTAAAAATACAAAAATTAGCTGGGCATGGTAGTACGCACCTGTGATCCCAACTACTCAGGAGGCTAAGGCAGGAGAATCGCTTGAACCTGGAGGGCAGAGGTTGCAGTGAGCTGAGATCGCACCACTGCACTCCAGCCTGGGTGACAGAGTGAGACTCTGTTTCAAAAAAATAAAATAAATAAATAAATATTTTTTAAAAAAGGAGAGGAAGATTTGGAGACACACAGACACATGGGGAATAAGGCCACATGGTGGCAGAGGCAGAGATGACAGTGAGGCAGCTGCAAGCCAAGGAATGCCAAAAGGTTTCCGACAAACATCAGCAGCTGGAAGACGAGCATGGAACAGAGTCTCCTTCAGATCCCCCTGGGAGGAAGGAACCAACGCTGCCAACACCTTGATTTTGAACTTCTAGCCTCCAGAACTGTGAGAGAATACACTTCTGTTGTTCTAAGCTCCCCAGTTTGTAGTGCTTGCTATGGCAGCCCTGACAAACTAACCCTATAACTAAGTACCCTGGTTTTAAGGGTTTTTTCCCCTTTTCCTTCTGCACCCCTTTGTATTAACTTCTTCGTAATAAAATAATAACCTTTACTCTCCTTCTTTCCACCGTAAGCTTGCATTGCTGGCTTATCTAGTTAAGTTTGCTTAGAGGTTCCGGAGAGAGTCTTGAGACAATTCAGGAGTGTATGGAATTCTCCCCCACCAGGAGATTACCTCAAGGCTGCAGCTAATTGACAACACAGACAAGCCTGAGATGGTGACAGCCCATTCACCAGCTGGGGCAATAACACAAGTCATTGGAACAAGTCACGAGGCTTGCAGTGCCTTACCGCCTCCCCACTTCTTAAACCCTAGCGTTTTGCCCGAGAATTTTAAAGCAGTTTTCTTAAGGCAGGAGCCTGAACCACTTCCCCACTGCTAGCTTCAAAAAATGAAGTCACCTTCTTTGTACTGCACTTCATCCTTGTTGTTGGATTTTGCAAGCAGCCAGTGGCTGAACCTGCATTTTGTCACAGTATTAATCCTTTGTTGGCTTGCGTTAACATCAGCTTCTTAGGTATATAATCTTCTGAACTTGAAAATTCTAAAAAGTCAACTGAAAGAAATTTATAACGATGTATTCCTACCGTAGGGAAACTTCTTTGTCCTCTAAAGGTTGACTAAAAAATCAACTCACAAAAGACAGAGTAATTCAAGAAAAGGCATAGGAATTTTATTAAGCTATCCACAGGGAGAACCACAAAGTGACTATGAAGCCCCCAACAGGGGTTCAGAAGCTCATACACCGTCCTGGCAAAACAGGCTATGGGAGGGGGAAGAAGAGGAATTCTGTTGCGGGGATTCCCAGGGAGAAGGAATGAATTGGGGAACAGAGATTACCTTATTTTGTGAAAGGACTTGTTCAGGTGTGGTTATATCTTGGTCTTACAGGAAGAGGAAGCAAAAAAAAAATGTTCTTTTTGGTAGGTCTGGATCTTAGGCAGAAAAATGAACTTCAACTTCATTCTTTGCTTTGGGAGAGACAGAATGGTGCAGTGGGGAAGGTCAGAGAGACCTGGAGGCTTCTTCAGTTCCGCTCGGAGCCTCCGCGCTACGTATGTGTAAAGAATATTTCATCAGTTTTTCTGCATGTACCTTTCATTTGTATGCTTATGGGAGCCTTGTGCATGATGTCACCGTATATTTTAATTCTCAATTTTTTGCTGAATAGTGTCTCCTTTAAAGTTCCCAATATGATAAAATAGAGAGTTAGCTAGTAAGGAGATCATCAGAAAGTTTAACCAGTTAGATTTGAAGCCTGCTTTTGGAACTAACATGATATAGGGGAAATGCTTAACAATGGCTGACACGTAGCCCAATAAATATGTACATAAATATGTGTGTATATTAATTATTGCACAGTAATTCTGAGCTGCTTGTATCATCTTTAAAAACAGAAAAATTAGCATTCTTCACAGGTTATATCAGGATAAATAATGTGGTAATAAATGTAAAATTTCTTTTTGATCTTTAAACTCTCTTATTGGGAACATACACATTATCTCTAAAAATGTTACCATCTCCAGCCTGGGTAACAACAGCAAAACTCCATCTCAAAAAAAAAAGTGACCATCTCACTAATGCATGCTACAACGCTATCTGCAAGAGCAGATACTCCACTATGCCATTGTTAACTTGTTAAATACTAACTACAAAAAGCACTTTATAATTTTTCAGGTGGAATAATCACATTTGTCCCTGAGATCATGTAAAAGCAAATAGGAGAGGCTTTACAGAAAAGGAAAATGAATTTCAGAGCAGTTGAGTGATTTGCTGAAGGTCATGTAGCTTAAGAAGAAAACACAATGAGATTGAGACCATCCTGGTCAACATGATGAAACCCGTCTCTACTAAACATACAAAAAATTAGCTGGACATGGTGGCGCGTGCCTGTAATCCCAGCTACTCGGGAGGCTGAGGCAGGAGAATTGCCTGAACCCAGGAGGCGGAGGTTGCGGTGAGCCGAGATCGCGCCATTGCACTCCAGCCTGGGTAACCAGAGCGAAACTCCCTCTCAAAAAAAAAAAAAAGAAGAAAAGACAATATGGGAAAGTTTTGTTTAACATTCCTAAAATCCAGTGTCAGTCCTCTCTTTAGAACACAGTCCAGGATTCCAGCCAGAACAAAACATCTGGTTTGAAGCACAGGTTGTTAGTACCCAAGAGCGAATCCACCTATTTTTGTAACAGGACGCATTTGATTGCTACATTTATTTTCCCAGTGAGTTTAAAACTCAGCCTTAGCGTTCTATAACCCAGCAGTACATTTTTCTTGGATTATATACACCCTAAAAAGGAACAACAGCTTGGTGATCCAAGTCCTTTGCCTCAGAAAAAGCATTGCTAACAAACAGCTGGAAATAGAAAACATCGTGTTTTCATCTGCGTCTCAACTTTGTTTTTGTGGTCAGATTCGACGTGAATACGTGAGTTTTTGGGACAAAGTCTGCTGGATTGTTGTAACCTAAATTAAATACCAAATCTAATGCTGACGTCGTACAAACTATTCACTTTTTTAGCATTTTACTTGTTCTCTCTACATTGAGTCATGTTAAGTGTTGAAACAGAAGAAACTTAGGGTGATACGTTTGCTTTTGTAAATACTTTCGTCTTTCACAATTCTGTACCATGAAAACTACCCGTCTCATCAGTGTGATGTCCCTGTACTGTAGCCACAAGAACAGCATGACCTTTTCAAGGTCAACTGAGTGGGGGTCAGATGGAGCTATACTCTGGCAAAAAAAAATCAGAAATATGTTTGAAGAAATTCTGAAAACACTATTCAAACCATTAAAAATGTCTTATATCAAAAAACAATTTGTGGCCACATGAGGTGGCTCACATGTGTAATCCCAGCACTTTGGGAGGCCGAGGCGGGTGGATCAACTGAGGTCAGGAGTTCAAGACCAGCCTGGCCAATATGGTGAAATCCTGCCTCTACTAAAAATACAGAAATTAGCTGGGTGTGGTGGTGGGTGCCTATAATCCCAGCCACCTGGGAGGCTAAGGGGCAGGAGAATCACTTGAACCCGGGAGGCAGATGTTGGAGTGAGCTGAGATTACACCATTACACTGCAGCCTGGGCAACAAGAGTGAAACTGACTCAAAAGATAAAACAATAGGGCCGGGTGCAGTGGCTCACGCCTATAATCCCAGCACTTTGGGAGGCTGAGGCGGGTGGATCACGAGGTCAAGAGATCGAGACCATCCTGGTCAACATGATGAAACCCCATCTCTACTAAAATACAAAAATTAGCTGGGCATGGTGGTGCACACCTGTACTCGGGAAGGGTGAGGCAGGAGAACTGCATGAACCCGGGAGGCGGGGGTTGCAGTGAGCCAAGATTGCGCCACTGCACTCCAGCCTGGCACCTGGCGACAGAGCAAGACTCTGTCTCAAAAAAAAAAAAAAGATAAAAAAATAAACAATTTGTGTATGCTTACCTATTGTACATTCTTCCGAAAAGTGCTAAATTCACCCGCATTGCCTATGTTTGAATATACTCTGTGTCCATGCTTCATGATCCTTCCCTCACAAACCAGCCGATGATTCTTCTGCTGTACTGCACACCACCTACTCTGGCACAAACCACAGAAAAGTCCCAAATCATTATTCTGTTTGCACACATCCTTGTGGTTTTAGCCCAATGTTCTGAGAAATAACCTACTTAAAAACAATTTAAAATATGTGTTTAATGCTTCTCCCTATAATTTGTCTATTTTGTAGCTTCCTGAGCTGTCATTCTGTCACAGTTTAGTCACTTCTCTCTAACATCTTTCTGAACAAATAGAAAACTAAGGGCTGCTTGTAAAGATGCTGATAACGACGACTACAGCATTCTTCAGTTACTGTGGTGGTTTTCAACCTTGGCTGTCCCTCAGAATCCCTGGGAACATTTTAAATTCCCAGAGGCTAGGCTACACCCCAGACCAATTAAATCAGAAACCAAACCTCAGTGATGCTAAGGCCCACCAGGTGATTCCAAAGTGTGGCCAACACTGAGAACCACTGATCTGGAAAACAAAGAGCTGGATTTCCAGCTGGAGTCAACAGCGTTTCCCCCTTGTCCCTGACAATAGTGTTGATTGTACTTCAGATTTAGAGGTTCAGATATGTCTGTTTGTTCCTACACGCTTCGTGTTGACCCTACACCTCTGGGACATTGGCCCATCTCACTCATGTCCATCCCTGGAAAGCACACACTCTTACTAACCTTCTGAAACTGGAGTGAGCAGGAGAGAATTCTAGTTCTCCTCTGATACTGTTAGAGTTGCTCCTGCAATTTAAAGCTGTGGACAAGGCCACCCGAACTCTTTCTGATCTAAACTCATTACTGTGTAATCTCATTTAATCACTTGGCTTTGAATACACCCTATGTGACAATGAGTTTCAAACTGGTGTCTTCAATCTGGGTAGTTTCCCTGAATTCCATATTTGTACTACAATAACTTACTCCACTTGGATATTTAGCAGGCTTTGAAAACTTTAACAAATCCAAACAGGAGCTCATGACAATACTCGCTTACCACCACTGCCAGAAATGCCTCTCACAGCCTTCCCCAATTTAGCTGATGAAAACTCCATCCTGCCAGCGACTGAAATTCAAAACCTTGATATTATCCTTGACTCTTTCTCTATAACGGACATTCAATCTGTTCTCGTTCATCTTACGGTTTTAAATCTTGTTCATTATACTTTACAAATATATCCAGAATCTCACTACTTCTCACCACCTCTGCTGCACCATGCTGGCCCAAGCCACCATCATTTTTCATCTGAATCATTACAACAGCCTCCCTGCTTCCATCTTGCCTTTTGTCTTAGTCAACTTGGGTTGACATAACAAAACACCATAGACTGAGTGGCTTGAACAACTAAAAATTATTTTCTGACACATCTAGAGTCTTGAAGTCCAACGTCAAGGTGCTAGGCAGGGTCGATGTCTGGTGAGGACTCTCTCCTTGGGTTGCAGAAGGCCTCCTTCTCATTATCCTCATACAGCCTTTCCTCTGTGGTCACATGGAAGGAGAGCAATCTTGGGCCGGGCGCGGTGGCTCACGCCTATAATCCCAGCACTTGTGGAGGTCGAGGCGGGTGGATCACGAGGTTAAGAGATCGGGACCATCCTGGTCAACATGGTGAAACCCCGTCTCTACTAAAAACACACAAATTAGCTGGGCATGGTGGTGCGTGCCTGTAATCCAAGCTACTCGGGAGGCTGAGGCAGGAGAATTGCCTGAACCCAGGAGGCGGAGGTTGCGGTGAGCTGAGATCGAGCCATTGCACTCCAGCCTGGGTAACAAGAGCGAAACTCCGTCTCGATCTCTCTCTCTTCCTCTTCTTTTAAGACTACTCATCTCATCACGAGGGCCCCACCCTCATGACCTCATCTAAACCTAATTACTTCACAAAGGCCCCACCTCTATACCATTGCATTGGGGGTTAGGGCTCAACACGTGAAAGTAGTGAGGACAGAAACATCCAACCTATAACATTTTGCTTCAGTCTGTTTTCACTATACCAGCCAGAGTGATCACGTTAGAACATGTAACAGCATGTTGCTCCTTTTCACAAAATCTTTCAAACATTTCCCATTTCATGCAGAAGAAATGCCAAAGGCTTTACTATGACTCAAATGACACTATACTGTCTGGCCTGCATGTTAGGTTATATTTCTGTCCTCATTTCCTCCTGCTGTCACCCTCGGCTCACATTAGTCTTTTTGTGGTTTATCAAACACAGGCACTCTCCCACCTCAGGGTCTTTGCCTTCTTTTCCGTGGTTCCACACGAGGCCTCGGTGAATGTTTATGGCCTGTCTCAGTATTTATTCGTTTGGGCATCTCTTCTGGTTTATCAGTGCCTGTGGCATACCGCTTGATAAACACTTTGACTATAAACATGATTTTACCCAAAATACTCTTTCCACGCTCACACATCCTTAAGGTATTTCCCTACTCAGAGGCCGCATTAATATTTCCCCTGGCCACTCTATCTAAAATTTCACAGACCGTGTCTCATTCTCTTTTCTCCTTTTCTTTTTGAGATGGGGTCTTGCTCAACGACCCATGCTGGAGTGCAGTGCCATGATCTTGGCTCACTGAAGCCTCGACCTCCTGGGCTCAAGCAATCTTCTTGCCTCAGCCTCCCATGTCCCAAGCTGAGACCACAGGCAAATGCCACCACACCTGGCTAACTTTGGTGTTTTTTGTAGGAAGCGAGTCTCATCATGTTGCCCAGGCTGATCTCAAACTCCTGGCCTCAAGTGATCCACCCACCTTGTGGCTAATCCCAAAGTGCTGGGATTACATGTGTGAGCCACCACACCTACCCCCATTCTCTTTTGACTTTAGTTTCTTCTCAGTTCTTGTCTTAGTTATCTATTGCTGTCTAACAAATTATTCTGACATACGGTGACTTAAAACAACATTGAGTAGTTATTTTTTCAAATAATTTCTAAGAGAAATTCAGGAGCAGCTTAGCTGCATGTTTCCGCCTCAGGTTGCAGTCAAGATGTCAAATAGAATTGTAATCAACTTGATAGAGTCTGAAGGTTACACCAGATAGTCCTCTTCAATTTTGGAGGAAACAAACAGCATAGGGATAGAAATGCCTGAAGGCAAGACTCATTGGAGGCCACTTTGGAGGCTAGCTGCCACACACGCCTACATCTAATTAAGACTGCATTTCTTGGTTTCGTTTGTGACTGGGTTTGGCCATGTAAATCTTGGGCAGCGAAATGTAAGTAAAAGCATTGTGTGCAATCTTTGGGTTGTACCCATAAAGGAAATGTGCACCTGCCCTGCAGTCTCCTTTCCCCTTCTCACTGGCTAAGTTGTGTACACGTTGGATGCAAATCAGAGCAACACTGTAGAGAAGGCAGAGCAAAGCAAATGGAGAAACCTAGACCCTCGACTCCGTTAAGTCCTCATCCTAGCCTCTGACTTGCATATGCCCAGACCGGTATCTAGGAGCAAACTTCCAAGGGGTTAAACTATAGTCATTTTAATTCTCTACAGCTGCAGCTGAGCCTAAAGTTTAACCATTATAAGTTATATAAGTGAGATGAGTTACCCAGTAGTCCAACAACATCTAGGGATGGCCCGAGGAAGTAAGATAATGGCCAGCTAGTACTTACAGAATGACAAACACAGCACTTGTTCACACACAGTGCTACACTGTACCAATATACTGCAACGTATTCCTTTGCAGTTGATAGGCATTGGAGTAGCTTCTAGTTTTACACTCCAGTGAATAATGCTGATATGAACATTCTCATATGTGACTTTTGGTGAATACGTGTACAAAGTTACGTTGGACATCTAGCCATGGAATTGCTGGGTATAAAAATATTCAGCCTGCCAGGCGCGGTGGCTCAAGCCTGTAATCCCAGTACTTTGGGAGGCCGAGGCGGGTGGATCACGAGGTCAAGACATCGAGACCATCCTGGTCAACATGGTGAAACCCCGTCTCTACTAAAAATACAAAAAATTAGCTGGGCATGGTGGCGCGTGCCTGTAGTCCCAGCTACTCGGGAGGCTGAGGCAGGAGCATTGCCTGAACCCAGGAGGCAGAGGTTGCGGTGAGCCGAGATTGCGTCATTGCACTCCAGCCTGGGTAACAAGAGCGAAACTCCGTCTCAAAAAAAAAAAAAATTCAGCCTTAGATGATTCTGCTAAACTGTTTTCCAAAAAGCCTGTATTAATTTACAAGTCCACTAGCAGAGTACAAGAATTTTACTTCTTTCACATCCTTGCCCAAAACAGACTTTTGCTTTCATTTTAACCATTTTGTCGAGCATACAGAGATATCGCAGTATGACTGTAATTTGCATTTCCTCTGTGACAAATGAAGTTCCTTTTTATATATTTATTAGCCATTTGGATTTGTGTGTGTGTGTGTGTGTAAAGTGCTTGTTCAAGTATTTCTCCCTGCTCACTTTGTTTTTTCAGAGCTTAAATAATAATGATCACTACATTTATTGAATATACTACGTTGGATACATGATACAAAGCATTTTGTACTTACCTAATGTATACAACAACACTATTCACTAGGTCATGTAAATATTATTCCTATTTCATAGGAGAAGAAACTGAGAACCTGAGATATCCAGTAACTTGCCCGAAGTCACTCAATTGTATATAGTAGAGCCGAAACCTAAACACAGGACTATTTGACAAAACCAGAAGCTTGAACAGCAAGCTCTTTGTTGTGAAGCACGTTCACTGATTACCAATCCTGAGTGAGAACCTCCACTGCATAGAGAATAGCAAAGATCACTATGTCAACCATCAGAAACAGGAGTCCATACATTTATGCCCACTACATCCTGAGATACTGTTTAGGTCCACCATATACTGGTTATCTACTTGTTTGAGTTTAATGAGACAGAACACGCTCACACACAAGTTACATGAAACTGGCATACTATTTACAGAGAGTAAGGAACAGAAGATGTCTCAGATCCAGTGTGAGCAGGTCCCCCAAGAAAGCTCCCAGGGAGGATGTGGTCTTGACTGTGTATGTCCCACTTGCACCACAGCTGAGGGACCCTCGAAAGGCAGCCTGCCCTGGGTTATGCACTTCAGAGGCCATGTGATTCACTGGGCAAAGCTTTGAAGGACATCCTGCTTCTAGGGGAGAGAGGAACAAAGCCTGGGCTGTCTCAGGCATTCCATCCCTAACTCAAGGTGTTGTATTCCTTAGGAGGGACAGAAACAAGGCCTGGGCTATTTCAGGCAGTTTCTTTCTATCTCAGGATACAACACTCGCAGCTCATTCTGCAGTTTTCTTGAGAACTACATGCAAGAAATGAGGGAGAACTGGATTGGTCCATGGCCACCTGGAGAGCAGTCCTGCACTGATGGATAACGAGGACCGCTGACTTTCTCAGACTGCATGTAACCTCATTACCTTAACCATTCTCACCACTTTCTCTTGGTCAAGGATTGTCTTACTGGTAATTCAAGGAGAGGAGCCACATATTTAGGTAGTTGCAAAAGTAAATGTGGGTTTTGTCATTATTTTTAATGTTAAAAACTGCAATTACTTTTGCACCAACCTAACAGTTGGTGGGTCCTGTGGCCATTTGGAAAAGTCTTGAACTCTAACCCATGTGATGTGCCTTTGGTAAATCCCAACCCTGTGTCGCAGTCCTGGAAACATGAAAGGTCATAAACATTCCTAATATGATTCCTTCTCTAAGTCAAGTCAAACAGGAGAACCCACGGCCTTATCTACAGAAATGAAACTCTTGTTAGCTACCAGAAGATATCAGGGTAGGACATTGTCACAAAATGTCCATGGAATGTCCAGAGCTTCCTAATCATGACGACAGAATTCCAGCTTCACCAGAAACTGTATTCTGTGCCAGGTATTTCTATATTTGTAAGTAAAACTATAAACCCACTTTATTTCTATTCTGAAAGGGATTTCTTTTTTTTTTTTTTTAAAGATGGGGTTTCACCATATTGGTCAGGCTGGTCTCGAACTCCTGACCTCAGGTGATCTGCCCACCTCAGCCTCCCAAAGTGCTGGGATAACAGGCGTGAGCCACTGCGCCCAGCTTCTGAAAGGAATTTCAAAGCTCTGTAATGCTTTAGCAATTGAAAACCAAAAGCCACTGAAACTGAAGTTAAGAATTCTTTGAGGGCAAATTTAAGTATTATTAGAAAAAATACATCAAGCTCTTACATTGGCAGCTCAAAAATTATAATGTCAATTTATACTGCATCAAGGTGCCGTTTATGGCCCTCGCAAGCTTCTATAAAGGTAGCTAGGACAGGTGGGGTTATTATGATTAATATTTCCATTTTACAAATAAAGCAACCAAAGTTCAGAGTTTCAATGGTTGCATGGGGTTTTGTGACCTTTAAATGGCTTTGCCAGTTCTCAAGTTCAGGTCTTCTACCTTTGTGGCCATTACTCTTTCCCCTGTGCCACATGTTCTTTTACATGGTGATATTTGCCATGAAGCTCACGAAAGTGTTGGCTTGAAGTGAAAACATCAGAACAATTAGGCATTCCCTAAGAAGGGGCATCTTTGGAAAAGGAATAGATGTTGGGTAAAAATAAATGGTACTTTAAGGCTGGGCACGGTGGCTCACACCTGTAATCCTGGCACTTTGGGAGGCCAAGGCAGGTGGATCACTTGAGGTCAGGAGTTTCAGACCAGCCTGACTGAGCAACATGGTGAAACCCTGTCTCTACTAAAAATATAAAAGTTAGACTTGGGAGGCTGAGACGGGAGAATTGCCTGAACCCAGGAGGCGGAGGTTGCGGTGAGCCGAGATCGCGCCATTGCACTCCAGCCTGGGTAACAAGAGTGAAACTCCGTCTCAAAAAAAAAAATTAGCTGGCCATGGTGGCACATGCCTGCAATCCCAGCTACTGGGGAGGTTGAGGCTGGAGAATCACTTAAACCTGGGAGGCAGAGGTAGCAGTGAGTTGAGATCACGGCAGTGCACTCTAGCCTGGGTGATAGAGCTAGACTTTGTCTAAAGAAAAAGAGAAGTACAAAAGAAAAAAATGAATAGTACTTTAGAGAGTTTCTGTTTGATTCATTTATCACACCTAAAGAAACCCTTCAGGGGAATCTCCCTGCCAACACCACTGACAGAGTCTACAGAAGTTTCCCTAAAGTTAAGTGAAATCCCTTCCATTCCTGTAGCCAATAGAGATGTTGTGACAGTTACTACACAATCTGCTCCTCAGATTTGAACTTATGAACAAGGAAATTCAGCCACCTACCTGAGGGTAGGAAATATCAATTAAAGCACATTTCTACATTCCTCATTTCCCCAAGTGACAATACACATTGTCATCCGAAAAACAGAACAAATGTATATATTTTCTTTTTCTTTTCTTTTCTTTCTTTTTTTTTTTTTGAGGCAGAGTCCCGCTCTGTCGCCAGGCACCAGGCTGGAGTGCAGTGGCGTGATCTCAGCTCACTGCAACCTCCGCCTCCCAGGTTCAAGCAATTCTCCTACCTCAGCCTCCCTAGTAGCTGGGACTACAGGTGCGCACCACCATGCCCAGCTAATTTTTGTATTTTTAGTAGGGACGGGGTTTCACCATGTTGGCCAGGATGGTCTCGATTTCTTCACCTCATGATCCACCCACCTCAGACTCCCAAATAGCTGGGATTACAGGCATGAGCTGCTGCGCCCAGCATCTTTCCATTCTTATGTAGAATTCTTTGCACTACACTATAAGGCTCATTATTTTAACACTGTTAAAGACATCTTAGCCCAAATGCAGCATGTTTGCAATTCATGAAATTCTGACAAGTTGTATAAAGCACTATCACGTGGAGATCACTTGATCATGTAATTACAGGGGTAAATATTGGAGTGTTAAGGTTTTTATTAATGTTGATTCTGATAGGTTCAGAAACTTTGATATAATCGTTTTGATTTTAGAAAGTAATACGCAGCAGCTGCTTATTGGGAAAATTATAAAATTATAAGTGAAATACATTCAACATTCTGAACTTTGTCAAAAGAGACATTTTGTCACAATCATCTTCCAAAAAATGAAAAGCTGATGGATCTGATGCAAAAAATGATATATGCTTATCATTCAAAAAATATTTCTTGTATGAACTTACGGTGACTAACAATTGTACCATTCCATAGTTCTATGGTAGCATTTAAAGAATGTCACATGAAATTGTCACAATACAAATATGTTCAAACACAAACATACACACACTAAAAGAGGAGATACCAAGTATTCAGCGAGTTTTACATAACTCCTTTGTTAGAAGAGAAAAAAACTCCTTTATATAACTGCTGTCCTAAATCTCTCAGATTAATCTGACTTTCCACTGAAGAATCAAATTTTAAGAAAATGTAACTTTTTAGAATTTTCAAAAACTAAGATTTTTTTCATTGACACATTTTCTGACAAGTCTTAGAGTTTATGTATCTCTACATTTATACATATTAATACAGGAGTAATCTAAGGTAATTAATTTGAAAGTCAGATATATATTTCCATTTATTTTCTTGAAAGATAAAGATATAGTCAAACATGTTTGCAGTAAAATAAATTTGTAAAATTTCTTTTTGATTTAATCTTCTCTTTTTTTTGAGACAGAGTTTTGCTCTTGCACTCCCAGGCTGGAGTGCAGTGGCGTGATCTTGGCTCACTGCAACCACTGCCTTCTGGGTTCAAGCGATTCTCCTGCCTCAGCCTCCCAAGTATCTGGAGTTACAGGTGCGCACCACCATGCTTAGCTAATTTTGTATTTTTAGTAGAGACGGGGGTTTTCCCACATTGGTCAGGCTGGTCTTGAACTCCCAACATCAGGTGATCGGCCCGCCTTGGCCCCACAAAGTGCTGGGATTACAGGTGTGAGCCACCACACCAGGCCTAATCTTTTCTCGTGAAGGTCATAAGGCTGGCTAAAATTGCTCATTGCATTCCTGAATTTCTGTTTCCCAACAATGTCTCGTTTTACATTTTTCTTTACACAACTTTTGGAATCCTTTTACTTTTCACTCAGCTCTCCTCTTCCCCAACCAAAATGTCTTTTGCTCAGATTGAGTTCACTTACCGAAAGGAACAAATACATGATTATCTTCCAGAGGCTGTTTCATTTGAAAAGAAAACTATTTCCTAAATAAATCTCTAATTGGCCAAATTTCAGACAATCTAACAATCTCACTAGATTTCAAGTCTTTTTCATGTCTCTTAAAACATATTCCTAGGTAATTGTCTAGTACGGTGGCTTTTCAAACTTTTAAAAGCCATTGAATTCTTTCTTCAAACAAACAGGCAGCAGCTCAGTGAGCAAAAGAGCTAAGAGGCTAAAGTACTTGGCTAAATGGGGATGGGGGCCCAGGACCCTCTCCACTCACCTCTGCTTCTCTCCACCAGCCTCTGCTGCAGAAGAATACACCCCGGAACAACCCCAGCAAAAGGCCAGCCCACATTTTCACCCAAATGCACACACATAAGGTGAAAGAATAGATGATTCACAAGTAGAGAGCCCATTCTCGGGCATCCAAAAGGAGCCTGTAGACGTCTGTTGCCATAATAAATCACATTCACATATTTGAAAACATTTTGAGAATGTGGCAAAACAAAAGTGAATGGAATGAAACGTCTCAGGTTTGAAACTTTCGTGGGTGATGTGGTTGTGTTGTGAAACAAATATGATCAATTAAGTGTGTTCTTGAGCCAGCATCCCTATTACTAGCTCCTTTAGAAGTGGTTTTCCCCTTAGTTGGGTTTTCCCTTATTCAAACTTTAAATTTCATCCAACCGCAGAATAATTTTCTCCTCTGAAACAAGAGTTCCAGGGGTATTTTCCTAGCGAAAAACAATGTGGAAGATGGTCTCCAGAAAGGCCATGCTCTTCCTCTGTCTGTTCGTCTCCAGACCTGCCTTTCCCACCCCACGGGCACCGCACACCCAACAGCACCTAAACAGATACTTAGAACTTCCTTCAAAGCTTGTCCCTCCTCGGGAGGCTAGGGTGGGAAAAATAAAATAAAATAAAAAAAAAAGCTTGTCCCACCTCTAAGTTAATTGTTCTACCACCTATCCAGTCACGAAGCTAAAAGTCACCCTAAAGACAGCAGCCATTAAATTACTGGGGCTCAGCCGGGGCCGGTGGCTCACGCCTGTAATCCCAGCACTTTGGGAGGCCGAGGCGGGTGGATCATGAGGTCAAGAGATCGAGACCATCCTGGTCAACATGGTGAAACCCCGTCTCTACTAAAAATACAAAAATTAGCGGGGCAAGGTGGCGCGTGCCTGTAATCCCAGCTGCTTGGGAAGCTGAGGCAGGAGAATCGCTTGAACCCTGGAGGCGGAGGTTGCGGTGAGCCGAGATCGCTCCATTGCACTCCAGCCTGGGTAACAAGAGCAAAACTCCGTCTCAAAAAAATAATAATAATAAATTACTGGGGCTCTAAGGTAGGCATATCATGAAGATGAGGATTTTTCGACTTTGATGCTATTGACACTTGGGGCAGGACATCTCTGTCATGTGGGCCTACTGTAAGATGTTCAGCCTCATCCCAGGCCTTTACACACTAGATGTTAGTAGCACCTACCCTCTGTGAGGCTTCACAATCAAAAATATCTCCAGACATTGCCAGATGTCTGCTAGAGGAAAAATCAACTCCATTTGAGAACCACTGATGTGGGCGATCTCAATTCCTCATAATACCCACATGAAGCAGAGGAGGACACTGGGCCTCTGGAGGAATTAAGAGACTTGGACTTGGTTGTGTGACTGGTATGCGGCAGAGCTGGTTTCAAAGTACTGCAAAAGCCATCTCCCCTTCTCCTGCCGCCTTCCAGTACCTAATTCTCCCTTTCATCTAGTTTTTATCTATGCTGATTTCTCATGTGAAATGTCTTTTATGTTTTATTTATTTGTTTTGTAGAGATGAGGTCTTACCATGTTGCCCAGGCTGTCCTTAAACTCCTGGCCTCAGGTGATCCTCCTGCCTCAGCCTCCAAAAGTGCTGGGATTATAGGGGTGAGCAGCTGAGCCTGGCCTATGTGAAATGTCTTAATTTTGCTTCCTGCTTTCTGGATTGCCTCAGCTCAGATCTGTAGTTCTTTCCCAGATATAATTAGGCTCTGAATTCATCTTCTCGATTTCAGTCTCTTTATCTTTCAATCTCTCTCACACTGTTAGTAGCTAACGTTGTCAAACAGATATTATTGCATAACTGCCCTATTGAGAAACTCCTGTGCCTTCCCCATTGCCTACAACAGTGGTTCCCAAAGGGTGATCCTGAGACTGGCATCAACGGTATCAACTGGAAATTTCTTAGAAATGCAAATCCTTGGGCCCCATTGCAGACCTGAATCAGAAACTTTTTTTTTTTTTGGAGACAGAGTCTCTCTCTGTCACCCAGGCTGGAGTGCATGCAGTGGCATGATCTCAGCTCACTGCAACCTCTGCCTCTTGGGTTCCAGCGATTCTTATGTCTCAGCCCCCATGGTAGCTGGGATTACAGGCACCCACCACTATGCCTGGCTAAGGTTTAGTAGAGGCAGGGTTTAGCCATGTTGGCCAGGCTGGTCTTGAACTCCTGACCTCAGGTGATCCTCCTGCCCTGGTCTCCCAAAGTGCTGGGATTACAGGTGTGAGCCACCGTGCCTGTCCATAAATCAGTTCTAAAACACCCTTCACCAAGTGGTTCAGATGCTTACTGAAATTTGTGAAACTCTGGCCTACTCTACAAAACTCTAATGCCTTAGGATGACTTAGAAACCCTGACTGCCTTTCCTACCGTGATCCTTCCTGGTGAATTCCTATGTCTTTGGTGGCTCATTCTCAAAGGTCCCTTTTCGTGATTTACTCAGAAGGCTAATCCCTAGGTTCCCTGTGCCTCCACAGCTGTCATTTCATTTATCCCAAAGTGGCATTCCCATTTGTTTACCTGTTTCCTAGAATACTCCCAGAATGCAGGTAATGTGAGGGAAGACCTTCACTCATCTTTGTGTAGGACAGCACTGTGACACTGGCGATAACACTGGCACACCCCAGAATCATCTTGGAGCTCTTCAAAAATATGAATGCCATAGTTCACCCGCAGACCTACAGAAACTGAGTCTTGCAAATCCATATATATACATATATGTATATATATATATATATTAGATGGAGTTTTGCTCTTGTTGCCCAGGCTGGAGTGCAGTGGCACAATCTCGGCTCACGACACCCTCCGCCTCCTGGATTCGAGGTATTCTCCTGCTTCAGCCTCCCAAGTAGCTGGGATTACAGGCATGTGTCACCATGCGTGGCTAACTTTGTATTTTCAGTAGAGACGAGGTTTCTCCATGTTGGTCAGGCTGGTCTCAGGTGATCCACCTGCCTTGGCCTCCGAAAGTGCTGGGATTACAGGCGTGAGCCACCGTGCCTGGACACAAATCCGTATTTTTAAATGGCCCCACATCACCATTGCACACTGCTCTGCACAGAGCAGGTATTTAATAGTTCTCGAATGTCTAGTGAATTACTTAGCAAGGCTGCCTGGAGAATCATGTCTTCCTTACTTCATCTTCGTGGGTTTTGGGTTTTTGTTTTCTTTTGATTTCAGTTTCCATTTCCTGTAACTTGAAAGTATCTGCGTTGGTAACAGCCACACAGCAGTCATTCCTCATAAAAGGCAACATTTTGTTGAGATGATTTTAGCTACTGACCTAATCTCTGGTATTTTAAGGTTAATATTTTTTTATAGTCTGAAATATCCAGCGGTAACCTTAAATTAGAGTTACCTGTTAAACAGTTTCTCAAGTATCTTTCCGGACTGCAGTCACTTTACGGGCGGATCGCTCAACAGGTGTCCGTGGCTGGCCACAGCTATTCTGATTAACCTCTAAGGTGACTGTGAGACTTTAAAGGGTCTCACCTGTAGCGAACCAAGGCGGCTCAAGTCAACACCCCCCCGCTGTTAACCGGGACGAGGCCGGAGGGCGCCTCGGTGCAAAAGGATGGGGAAGTTCTCTGGGGCGGGCGCAGTCTGCAGCTGACACCGAGAAACCGAAACTCAGCCGTTGAAGGCGCGGCCCTTGCGCTTTGCAGTCGCATCTCCAGGCTCGCCGGGCGCCCCAGCCGCTCCCCTCCTGCAGCGGCCGGCGGCGCGGGACCCGCGGGCTGTGAACCATGTACACCCGCAGCAGAGCGGCCAGCTCCGGGCTGGGCGCCCCCCCTGCCTCCCGCCCGGCCCGGGACCCCCGGGACCCTTATGGGCGGCTCGGGGAGCTGGGCCCGCTGCAAGACCAGAGGCAGGGTTTGGAGGCAGCCCCCGAGAGCCCTTCGCGGGAGAGCATCGTGCAGGCGGCTCAGAGGCAGTAAGTGTTTGAACCACCTGCCTTGGGGGCGGGAGCCCGGGCCGCAAACATACTCACAAGCACCTTCACGGTTCTTGGAGTTTGAGACCACAGGGATTTTGACTGAATGAAAAAGCTCATTTGCTTTAATGAAAGCATTCATGCCTTTCCCTATAAATTGAGTCGGCTAGGCCGGCGCGGTGGCTCAAGCCTGTAATCCCAGCACTTTGGGAGGCCGAGGCGGGTGGATCACGAGGTCAAGAGATCGAGACCATCCTGGTCAACGAGGTGAAACCCCCTCTCTACTAAAAATACACACACACACACAAAAAAATTAGCTGGGCATGGTGGCACGTGCCTGTAATCCCAGCTACTCGGGAGGCTGAGGCAGGAGAATTGCCTGAACCCAGGAGGCGGAGGTTGCAATGCCCCACTGCACTCCAGCCTGGGTAACAAGAGCGAAACTCCGTCTCAAAAAAATAAAAATAAAAAATAAATTGAGTCGGCTAGTTTGCAGTCCTTTAGTAAATATTCAAGCCGGTTCCTTCCAGGAACATTACTCTCCTGATTTTGGTGACTGACGACAGAGTTGAAAGATACGGTGTTTAGAAATCGCCTAGGCATCCAGTAAGATGTCATTTTCCAGGTATCTCCAGAGCTCATACTCCAACCAGTATGGAAATAGGTTTTCCCTTACTGTTTTTAAAAACCTGATGCCTGGTAGGGTGTGTTGGCTCAAGCCTGTAATCCCAGCACCTTGGGAGGCCAGGGCGGGTGGATCACCTAAGGTCAGGAGTGCGAAACCAGCCTGGCCAATATGGTGAAACCCTGTCTTTACTGAAAAAAAAAAAAAAAATGAGCTGCATGTGGTAGCACGCACCTGTAGTCCCAGCTTCCTCGGAGGCTGAGGTAGGAGAATCGCTTGAACCTAGGAGGCGGAGGTTGCAGTGAGCTGAGATCACACCATTGCACTCTCCAGCTTGGGAAACAGAGCGAGACTGTCTCAAAACAAAACAAAATAACATAACTTGGTGCCCTAAATGGAATTACTATATCAGACATTAACAGGTAAGGGTCAGCAGGAAACATAACATGCCATAGAAAATCCAAATTCTGCCTCTAGCTAGGAGCAAGCCTGAATCCCAGCAAGACTCCCAGATAAACTAGCCTCTTAGAACCAGAGGAGTGGAGCTGAGACAGTGAGGTAGTCTCTCTTGTCCCTGTTGATGTGTGCTCCATGCGGGAACACATAGGTAGCATTTATTCCTGGCGTTTGGTTCAGCAACTGCAGTGAGTATCCGGGAAACATTTATTAAGCAAGTGTCATGGGCCTCTCTTTCCACCCAGTAGAATGAACTTCTTTAAGTCATGTATGGTTCATCACAATGTCACTGTCTTAAAGTGCTGCCTCTGTGAACTGGAACTGTCCAGATGGTTTTATTTTTAGTGTCTCCGTTTTCATCGACTTCTAATCGTATGAAAGACAAACCCTGGTTGCTAAGAAACAGTATATAACCTTATGACTGATAAACAGCAGATTTTCTTTCATCCCTTAGCTTTTGAAAGTACCAGGCCTTCAATATTATTATTCAGCTTAGGTTCACCCTTATATGGGGCAGATAAACTGGAAATCAATTAGAGATTGTTGCATTTCTCTCCTCAGAATAATTGGTGTCTCACCACAATAGAAGCAGGCCTTTACTTTGAAATATACAAGCTATAGTACTTAACAGTAACAAAGGTCCTAGACATATGGTTTCATCTCCATGAGTAGTTAATGATGAATATCATTTGCATGACTTTTTAAAAAGCATTTGTTTAGGTCTTTTTTTTTTTTTTTGAGACGGAGTTTTGCTCTTCTTACCCAGGCTGGAGTGCAATGGCGCGATCTCGGCTCACTGCAACCTCCACCTCCTGGGTTCAGGCAATTCTCCTGCCTCAGCCTCCCGAGTAGCTGGGATCACAGGCACACACCACCATGCCCAGCTAATTTTTGTATTTTTAGTAGAGACAGGATTTCACCTTGTTGACCAGGATGGTCTCGATCTCTTGACCTCATGATCCACCCGCCTCGGCCTCCCAAAGTGCTGGGATTACAGGCGTGAGCCACCGTGCCTGGCTAGCATTTGTTTAGATCTAACCATTTATTTGTAAGCTCATATCATCACATAAACATTAACAGTTGCATCTATCTGTTTTCTTATTTGGTTGTAATTACCCTGGAATCTTACTAGACCAAACTGCTCAGAAAGAGAGTTTTCTGATTGGTTACCCAGGTCTTAAAACCCTGCAATTCCTAAAAAGATTTTCAAATAAACCATTAAAAAATACCAGGAAGCAAGGCCTTAGAAATAGAAATTCCATTTGACCCAGCAATCCCATTACTGGGTATATATCCAAAGGACTATAAATCGTTCTACTATAAGGACACATGCACACGAATGTTCATTGCAGCACTGTTTACAATAGCAAAGACCTGGAACCCACCCAAATGCCCATCGATGATAGACTGGACTGGGAAAATGTGGCAGATATACACCATGGAATATTATGCAGCAATCAAAATGATGAGTTCGTGTCCTTTGTAGGGACATGGATGAACCTGGAGAACATCATTCTCAGCAAACTGACACAAGAACAGAAAGTGAAATACCGCATATTCTCGCTCATAGGCGGGTGATGAAAAATGAGAACACATGGACACAGGGAAGGGAGTACTACACACTGGGGTCTATTGGGGGGAATAGGGGAGGGACAGCGGTGGGGGGAGCTGGGGAGGGATAGCCTGGGGAGAAATGCCAAATGTGGGAGAAGGGGAGGAAGCAAAACACACTGCCATGTGTGTACCTATGCAACTATCTTGCAAGTTCTGCACATGTACCCCAAAACCTAAAATGCAATTAAAAAAATACCAGGAATACAAGTTCTGCACATGTACCCCAAAACCTAAAATGCAATTAAAAAAAAATACCAGGAAGAGTTTAGTTATCTCTCACAGAGTCCTCCTTTTTTTTTCATGTGAACCAATTGCAGTAAGTACAGAATTATATATTCCCTTTCAGGGGTTTGATGTCTGAGATCCTGTTTGGATGAACTTTGAATTCTTTTCGCATCTCCTTTGGTTACTTAGATTCACTTTCTCATTCGTTTCCTTTAATGGAGTTGAAAAACCGAGGAAAGGCCAGGCACGGTGGCTCAAGCCTGTAATCCCAGCACTTTGGGAGGCCGAGGCAGGTGGATCACAATGTTGAGAGATCGAGACCATCCTGGTCAACATGGTGAAACCCCGTCTCTACTAAAGATACAAAAAATTAGCTGGGCATGGTGGCACGTGCCTATAATCCCAGCTACTCAGGAGGCTGAGGCAGGAGAATTGCCTGAACGCAGGAGGCGGAGGTTGCAGTGAGCCCAGATCGTGCCATTGCACTCCAGCCTGGGTAACAAGAGCAAAACTCCGTCTCAAAAAAAAAAAAAAAAAAAAAAACCGAGGAAAATGAATGGCAAATAATATCTCAGTAGAATTACCTGCCTGCCCCCTGCCTCAAAATTACCTGCCTGCCCCTGCCTCAAAATAAAGAAGGCTTTATTTATTTTTGGGTACAAATTAGAAGCACTTTCTGATTTTAAAAAATTAAGAAAAAAAGAGGATAGAATTAATGCTGTAATAGTAGAGCTTCATTTGTTCACTCATAACGTGAGCTTATTTATATGGTAAAGGATTTGTCTGGTTTTGTGTGCATCCTTCCATTAACTTCCTCATGCAGCCCCCTTGTGGGGATTGGGAACATGGGCTCTGATGCCATGTTCAAGTTCTGATTACGCCATCATTTTCTCTTTTAACAAGACCCTTAGCTACTTTATGCCTCAGTTTTCTCATTACTGAATATGAGACAAAACCAATTTCATAGGGTTTTAATTTTTCCAGGTGTGTATGCATAAAACATAACTTTGTGCCTGGTAAAGTACTATGCTGTTACCCTTAAGTCGAGTGTTTGTGCCTTGTTACACACACACACACACACACACACACACACACACACAGGTTTAAAACACCTACTTGTATGGTCAGGGATAGGGGCTCATGCCTGTAACCTCAGCGCTTTGGGAAGCCAATGTGGGAAGATTGCTTGGGTCCAGGAGTAACATAGGGATACCCTTGTCTCTACAAAGAAAAAAATTAGCCATGCGTGGTGGCGAGCACCTGTAATCCCAGCTGCTCGGGAGGCTGAGGCAGAGAATTGCTTGAACCCGGGAGGCGGAGGTTGCAGTGAGCCAAGATCACACCACTGCACTCCTTCCTGAGTGACAGAGCGAGATTCCATCTCAAAAGAAAAAAAGAGCCGGGCGCGGTGGCTCATGCCTGTAATCCTCACACTTTGGAAGGCCGAGGTGGGTGGATCACCTCAGGTCAGGAGTTCAAGACCAGCCTGGCCATCATGGGGAAACCCCATCTTTAAAAAATATAAATAAATAAATAAAATAAAAAGAACTTTAAATTAGCTGAGCATGGTGGTACATACCTGTAGTCCCAGCTACTTAAGAGGCTGAGGCAAGAGGATAGCTAGAGCTCAAGACTACAGTGAGCTGTGACTGCACCACTGTACTCCAGCCTGGGCAATTGCACCACTGTACTCCAGCCTGGAGTGATACCCAGACTGTGTCTCAAATCAATCAATCAATCAATCAATCAATCAATCACCTACTTGCATAGAAACAAAATATACTATTAAAAGTCTATGGCTATCTCTTAATATATTTAAATGATTCTGAGTACCTCTGATAGTCTCTCAGACAAGATTGAGTTCTTCATGGAATTTGAATTTACAGTTATTACAAGTATTTACTAGTTCATACTGACTTTCCCAAATATTTTTATTTGGTGATTTTTATCTTGTCCTTAAATATCATAAGCTATCTACACGACAGAGAAGCTTACACAAGCTTCTAATCCAAAGTAAACGTTTATCTTTTAATATTCTGCTTCTTTGTAAATAGTTTACATTTATATCACATCTAGATAAATATAAGACAACGACATGCGTTTACCTAGTTTTATCCAATTCTGGGAAATGGGGGCGGCTGTGCTAGTGATAGAGGGTTTAGTTCACCTTCACGTACTTGCCTATAGCCTTCCCTGGTCCTTGAGCTTGATGCTGTTTGAAGAAAATACAAAGAGATTTTGAAAATGAACCTATAATGTGGAATTTTATTTTATGGTTAACTTGAGCTGAATTTGTATGTACATTATGTTAATCTTAACATATTCGTGGCCTACTTCATACTTAGTAGTGTAGAGACTTAAATATGAGCAATAATAAATTAGTACTTTGGCTGGGCGTGGTGGGTAACACGTGTAATCCTTGCACTTTGGGAGGCCAAGGAGGAGGGATCACCTGAGGTCAGGAGATCGAGACCAGCCTGATCAACGTGGAGAAACCCCATCTCTAATAAAAGAAAAAGAAAAAGAATTTTAAAAAATTAGCACTTATACGGTACCTAGTATGTAAAAGCACACTATGTATATTCACTTTTTCAGTCCTCATAAGCACCATGGAATAAGAGGATCTCTAGCTTAAAAGAACAAATTAAAGACTAGGAACAAATAAGTATTCAACAAAGACATAAGCCCTTATGAAGCTTACTGTCTAATTGACGGAACAGGCATTTATTAATCATTATGTGAATAAATTGGCAGCGGTGTCCAATCTTTTGGCTTCCTGGGGCCACATTGGAAGAAGAATCATCTCAGGGTCCACATAAAATACAAACAGAGGGCAGGGCGCGGTGGCTCATGCCTGTAATCCCAGCACTTTGGGAGGCCGAGGCAGGTGGATCACGAGGTCAAGAGATCGAGACCATCCTGGTCAACATGGTGAAACCCCGTCTCTACTAAAAATACAAAAAAATTAGCTGGGCACAGTGGCGCGTGCCTGTAATCCCAGCTACTCGGGAGGCTGAGGCAGGAGAATTGCCTGAACCCAGGAGGCGGAGGTTGCGGTGAGCCGAGATCGCTCCATTGCACTCCAGCCTGGGTAACAAGAGCGAAACTCTGTCTCAAAAAAAAAAAAAAAAAAAAAAACCACAACAAACAGTAATGATAGTGGATGAGCTAAAAAAAAAAAAAATCACACACAAAAATGCTTATAATGTTTTAGGAAAGTTTATGAATTGTGTTGGGCCACATTCAAAGCTGTCCTGAGCCACCAGGGCTATATGCACCTGTGGGCCCTGGGTTCGACAAGCATCCAAGGAAAGCCAGGGTCTGAGCTGGTTTTGGGAGCAGGAAAATCTTTCCTCAGATGTGACGTTTGAGCTTTGGTCTACAGGATAATTAGGAGTTGCGTAGTTTTTTTTCCCAACACCAAATATGTCATTTTAACACCAACTAACGCTGACCCCGGTAGGTGTCCCACAGTTCCATTCTAACACTACTCAGAGTTAGTGCGGACCCCACAAATTAAGGGCTCAGTCTCACAAGGCTGCCCCCCACTTCAGACTTCGGACATTGGCTGCAAATTGCGTCTCCAGGCTACCTGTACTGCTCAGCAGTCTACAAACCTGGGGGTTCCCATGCATGTCTCCTTCCCAAGTTTTGATAGTTCACTGGAGTGACTCAGAACTCACAGAACTCACAGTATTTTTGATGACAGGCTTATCATAAAGGATACAACGCAGTCAAGCGGAAGAGATGTGTAAGGCATCTCTTGGGGAATGAAGGGATGTGTCCTGGGGTGTGAAGAGTTTCTGTACTCTGGGCAGATACTTTGATGTATGTGTTCACCAACCTGGAAGACCACCAAACCTTATGGTTTGAAAACTTTTATTGAGGCTGTGTTACCTAGGCATAATTGATTAAATCAGTGGCTATTGGTGATTAGATCTCCAGCCCCTTCTTCTCCCCAGAAATTGAGATGGAGCTGAAGGTTTTAACCCTCCAATCCCATAGATGAGTTTTCTAGATACCAGTCTGGGTTCTTAAGCACCAATAGTCATTAGCGTCCAAAAGACACTCAACACTCTGGGAAATCCCAGGGTTTCGGGAGCTCTGTCTCAGGAACCAGGAACCAGGGTCCATGACCAAATATTTATTTTTTATTATAGCACAGGAGTTTAAATGGCCTCTGGACAGCCAGAAACTTGTTAATCGGATTGTCTTCAGAAGAACTTACAGTGGGGAACATAGTCAGCTGACAGCCCCAGCTGCCACCCACTGGGATCCATTACACCTTGCCTATGAGTGCTGGCTTGTGCTGCACCCGTCCCAGCCGACGGCTGAGCATTCCAGGGTGCCACTGCTGTTGCAGGACTGCCAGGCTCATTTGTCTGCTGTGCAGCAACAGACCCAGACGCTGACAATGGCACTTGCAGCAGAGAAAGGGTTTGATCATCACAATGTTCTCAGTGAGGAAATAGGAGGAATTCTCAAGCCTCAAATTCATTCTTTCCAGGGGTCCTGGGCAAACGTTTTTGAGGGGACTCATGGAAGGTGAGGGGCTAGAAAATTTGGGGCTGTCCATTGGGCAGTTCAAAGCTGGGCTGGCGAGCAACAACCAGCGACAAGGAAGTGGACCAAGGGGCGAGCAGGCTTAACGATGGCTGCTGCAAGCCTGGTTGGATTTGATTTTATTTTTCTCTTGATCAATTTTATGCCATTTTCTTGGATGGTTTCAGTGCTAGCCCATTCCTGGCCCATATGGGACTCTTCTATTAGGCAACGTGTGCTGGAAGACTCCCCATATTGCTGTCCAAGATTCTCTCAGAAACGTGTAGCAGTTGGAGGATCTTGCCACTCAATCCTCTTCCCTTTTGTCATTTCATAGAATAAAAGTTGTCAGAATCAAAATGAGGTCACTTGTGTCAAACACGGGGAGCTGGGGCCGTGAAGGGAGGATTCCCACGCACGTGTGCCCGATAACAAGAACTCTCACAGAAGGCTCTGTAAAAACTACAACTTTGCATAAAAGGTACAACCTTACACGAAAACCACTTCTACAAGGATATCTGCCTAGCAACGGCCTGTCCGACCTTGGCCTGGTGCTACCCGTGTTGATCCTTGTAGCCAAGGATCTTTGTCTCAAGCAGCTGGCAGCACCCGCCTCACTTTTCCTTTCAAAACCTTGTCTTCCGTTACCTTCTTGAATATACCCACTGTGTTCCCACTGCAGTGCTCAGTCCAGAATAAATCTAATTTTTTTTTTTTTGAGACGGAGTTTCGCTCTTGTGACCCAGGCTGGAGTGCAATGGCGCGATCTCGGCTCATCGCAACCTCCGCCTCCTGGGTTCAAGCAATTCTCCTGCCTCAGCCTCCTGAGTAGCTGGGACTACAGGCACGCGCCACCATGCCCAGCTAATTTTTTGTATTTTTAGTAGAGATGGGGTTTCACCACGTTGACCAGGATGGTCTCGATCTCTTGACCTCGTGATCCACCCGCCTCGGCCTCCCAAAGTGCTGGGATTACAGGCTTGAGCCACCGCGCCCGGCCTTCTAATTTTCTTTTGGAGAGCCTCTTTCGCTGTCTTTTATTTTTGTTTTGACAGTGGGAATCAGACCCGGACTTGCTCTCAAGGCTTTCCTTACCTACCCCTGTTCCCCCTTTCATCTCTTGCGTGTCTCTCCTTGTCTTGGTGTCAGCTTCTGAAGGACCCAGACTAGTACAGTCTCTAAAACACCCTACTGCAACCGCAACAGCTTAGACAGCTTCTTCGTTGCCATGCTATCCATGCAGACTGGGAAACCCATTCTTTTTCTCATTTCCTCTTTTAGGGCCCAGGGAACATTTCCTAATTTCCTTAATCCAACCTCAATGTGTCCCAGCAGTTTGTTATGCTTGAGGGAAGAAAATAATATCTGTAGGCCGGGCGCAGTGGCTCACGGCTGTAATCCCAGCGCTTTGGGAGGCCGAGGAGGGTGGATCTCGAGGTCAAGAGATCGAGACCATCCTGGTCAACGTGGTGAAACCCCGTCTCTACTAAAAATACAAAAAATTAGCTGGGCACGGTGGCGCGTGCCTGTAATCCCAGCTACTCAGGAGGCTGAGGCAGGAGAATTGCTTGAACCCAGGAGGCGGAGGTTGCGGTGAGCCGAGATGGCGCCATTGCACTCCAGCCTGGGTGACAAGAGCGAAACTCTGTCTCAAAAAAAAAAAAAAATAATAATAATATTTATAATCCTTCCCTCCATCCCCAAACTCTCAAGGGAGATAAAAGGAGAGTAAGTGATGGTTTGTTAAGAGCACTTCATCATGGCTAATCCCGATTGTTCTCTCTTTTCTCCTTAAAAGGCATTGTTAAAATTTGTAAAGTATTTTGTAACTATAAAATGGAACACAACGTGGGATATTCACAATAAAATCACTAAGTTATAGTGTTCAATTTTTATTTAACACGAATATCACTATTTAATGTCTGTTTTCTAAAATTCTGAAATTTGGTTTCTTATGTGTAAGACAGAACATAAGCCATTTTGACTCATATTATTTGCATCTGAATCAGCTACGTAAAATATTCTGAAATTAAGCACAAGTTTTTACAAACTTATTAGAGCATATTAGAACTGCTTTCACTATTTCTTCTTCACTGTAATGTCCACATTTCAATTTCTGTCTCTATATGATTATGAGAAAATAAAATTCTGCCTATAGATGCTTAGGGATCTGAATGTGTCAGCTACTGCACATCCCTAGAGATGGATAATTGAATCGTGCTGCAGTTCCCTTAATGTTATGAAATAATAGTGCATCGGAAGAGAGTATCTGTGGTTGATTGTAATGAGTAACCTTCTTGATGGCTCAATATAGATGGTTGTTCATTAGGGGATTATTTAAGTCAATCTCTAGTGTGCAGAAAGTTTATAAAGCAACAGATGGTATTTAACTCTTACTGATGACATGTCTCAATGAGATGGGTAGATGTCTCAATTATTACCAGATACTAATACTATTTGACTTATTTTTGAAGTGAGAAATACAATGAAGCATTGCAATCTTGTAGCGTAAAGTAAATCAGTTATGACTTGGAATAATTAAACTGGGTACCCCTGAGAGACTAAAACCAAATAACAGCTCATGTGTTTTCAATGATTAACCATGTGCTAGATCTTGTGGTAAGTATGTCAGGTACATTAGGGAATAGTCTCTTCATGATACATCATTTGCTACGTTAAAGATGAGGAAACTGTATCTTGAAAATTTAAGTGATTTTCCAAGATCTCATGGCTTTTTGAGTGACAAAACCAGTATTCAAACCTGTGTCTGTCTACCAAATTCTGGATCTTGAATATGATGTATAGATGGAGGATAGATAGACGAAGTGATAGTGTCATTGTTTTATACTGACATAAGAAAAGAGAAATTCTGTAGGCTAAAGAGAGTGGTAATAGAGAAGCAGTAATGTGACATTTACAGCTGCAGAGAGGGGGAAGATTTCCTTCCTTACCTATCCCTAGGTTCACGGCTGATATCCCTATAACAAAAGATAGATTAACAAGAGAAAAGCAAACCCATTAATTTAACGTAGTTTTATAGCATTTAGGAGTGCTCAAAAATGAACACCCAAAGAACCGGGGAAAAATGTCTTTATGCTTAAGTTTGATGAGGAGTGGATAGTTGTAGAGAAATGAGATCCATTGAAAAGGAGCATGGTCTAAAGACAATCAACTAGGGAAGCTTAGCAAGGCCTGTTTGTGCAAATTCTTTGCATCTGTATGTCTCTATTCCTTTCCTCTGGGTAGAGGGAGGAGGGAGGATTCCTCTGACGAGAGTCTTATGACCCGTCTTGGAGGAAGGTCAGAGAAATTTTTATGGCTTGCTTCAGGGGAGGAAGGCAGGAAAAGGTCAGAGGGGCCTTCCTCCTTCTGCTGTTTTCTCAAATGCCAAGGTGCGTGTTTTGGGATAACGTGTGCTGAACCCCGTCATAGCTTTAAAATGATTTGAATAGAGAAGTGGTTTGCAGGAGCAGATTTTCTGTGTGGATTCCCTTTGTTTTGCTGCTTTTCACAAATGACAGTGAGCTTGGTAGCCTTATGTTAGTGTTACCGGCAAGCGGCTCTGATCTGGACCCCAAGAGAAGGTTCTTGGATGTCACACAAGAAAGAATTCAAGGCAAATCTATAAAGTGAAAGCAAGTTTATTAAGAAAGTAAAGGAGTAGAGAATGGCTACTCCATAGACAGAGCAGCCCCGAGGCCTGCTGGTTGCTCATTTTTATGGTTATTTTAATTTTCTGCTAAATGAGGGGTGGATTGTTCATGCTTCCCCTCTTTAGATCACATAGGGTAACTTCCTGACGTTGCCATGGCATTTGTAAACTGTCATGGTGCTGGTCAGAGTGCAGCAGTGAGGACAACCAGAGGTCACTCTTGTGGCCATCTTGGTTTTGGTGGGTTTTAACCCGCTTTACTCCAGCCTGTTTAATCAGCAAGGTCTTTATGACCTGTATCTTGTGCTGACCGCCTGTCTCATCCTGTGACTCAGAATGCCTTAACCATCTGGGAATGCAGCCCAGTAGGTCTCAGCCTCATTTTACCCAGCCCATATTCAAGATGGAGTCACTCTGGTTCAAATGCCTCTGACATTAGAGCAGTTATCTCACTGTCATTGTGCAACCTCAACAACATAGTAACTTCCAGGGATTTTTTTCAGACTTCTGATCATAGCCGACAGTGAGCAATTCATTTGACTTCATGACCTAGTACATGTCTGAGTATACATTGGGGTATATATAACTGAAAAAATTTCACAAAACAATTTCCACCTTGATTATATGTGCATTATATATATTTCTATTCTTCTGCATTAAAAATAAATCCATTGAATTGATTTTATAACCCATGAGAGGGTTACCTCCTACAGTTGGAAAAGCACGGTTCTATTCATGGCAGAAGAGATTGTTAGAGTAGATGAAAAGAAAACCATTTTGGTTGGTTAGATCAAATGTACCTTCCTGTTTGTGCAGGAGGTAGAAATTATGGTCCTGCTTAGAAGGAATTTCCAACTTTTCTGCACTGAATTCCATTCCTCAGTATGGTATACATTTGTGGTCTGCCAAGTCTTGGGGAGCAATCATTTTTGTTCAAATACAATATCATCAAAAATGAATGGGAATTGCTCAAAAAGTCTTTGACAGCTGAAACAGTGAAACAGTAAATCAACAGGATGATGAAAGCTTGAAAACACATAATACCTATAATAATCAGTAGACCCACAGCAGAAATGAGAAAAAAGAAACTTAGTTCAATTACACAGTAAGGTGACTTACTTCACAGTCAGTAGAGTGCTGTAAGGTTATACATATTAAGGTTAATTGCATCTATTCAGAATGTATTTGAATCTGAAACAAAAGCTTTAGAGGAAAGGAAATAATCAAAGGGAGAAGACTGCATTTGAAGGGTCTCTTCTATATCAGAGAATCGGCTGATGATGATTCCTCTGTTCTGTAATGTTTGTAATTCCTTGTCCCCCACCCACTGCAAATATGAAGACTTAAAAGGCAATCCATTAAAGTCCTGTAGAAAAACTGAAGACATTTACCATCATTAAAACTCAAGGGCTTGTATTGCCCAGTGTTTTACTATGTACTGGTGAGAGGAGAAACCTATGCTATTTAATCTTGTAAGAAAAGCTGAGACCCTGGCTGGGGGTGGTGGCTCACGCCTGTAATCCAAGCACTTTGGAGGCCAAGGCGGGTGGATCACTTGAAGTCAGGAGTTCAAGATCAGCCTGACCAACATGGTGAAACCCTGTCTTTAAGAAAAAAAAAAAAGAAAGAAAGAAAAGCTGAGACCTTGCTTTAAGAAATCTTTATATTAAATATTTCTCTATTAAAAGTATTTGGAATATGTTTCTCTGATTATAAAAGTCAAGTCATATCTGCTTGTTATAAAAACTCAATCATTACAAAAATAATACAGAATGTGAAAATCCCCTGCAATTCTGACCCTTAGAAATAAACACTGCAAAGAGTTCAGTGTAAAGAAACCTTTAAAGTGTAGGTTGCACTTTTTGACTCTTGATACCAAGTGGAAAACCTTAGGGCCATGATGCCTGATATGGTTTGGCTGTGTTCCCACCCAAGTCTCATCTTGAATTGTAGCTCCCATAATCTCCACGTATCATAGGAGGGACCCATGGGAGGTTATTGAATTACAGGGATGGTTTTTTCCTGTGCTGTTCTCGTCATAGTGAATAAGTTCCAAGAGACCTGAGGTTTATAAAGGGCAGAATAAGTTCCAAGAGACCTGAGGTTTATAAAGGGCATGTGCCTGTGCACATGCTCTCTTGCCTGCCACCATGTAAGACGTGCTTTTTCTCCTCCTTTGCCTTCTGCATGATTATGAGACCTCCCCAGCCATATGGAACCCTGAGTCCACTAAACCTCGTTTTCTTTATAAATCACCGAGTCTCAGGTACGTCTTTGTTAGCATGAGAATGGACTAGTACGATGCCCTTTGATTTCTATTGCCAACAGAAGGTGACAGATACTCTTTTTCTAATCTTTGTTTTATATGTGATTGCACTCCATCATATAGACAATGTTGTTCACATTGGCTTATTATTTAGTTGTACAAGAAAACAACCCTTGTTCTCACAGTAGCATGTTGGATGACCTCTCCTACGTAGTACTCTTTCTAAAAATGTTTAACCTAGACTGTGAGGAAATCATCATTTCCTTATCTCCAGATTGTGAAGCATTCTATAAGAAAAGCTACCTCAACTCTTCAAATATGTCAACCATGAAAGAAAGAAAAAGTCAAGGAAATTGTCTGAGGTTATAGGAGTCTACAGACATGTCAAACAACAGAGATGTGTAATCCATAACTGGATCTAGGATGAGGTCAAGGCAGGGAAGAATATTAAATGGAAACAATTTGGAGATTTGAATATAGACTTTAGGCAATATGAATGTTAAATTTATTGGGTGTGATAATGTTATTATGTTTAAGTATGAGACTTTTTTTTAGGAGATACATGCTAAAATATTTAGGGATGATGTGTTATGATCCTGCAGCTTATGTTTATATGGTTAAAAAACAGAAAAAGCAAATGTGGGAAAACATTAGCAACTGGTAAATATAAATAAATAGTACATAGGTATTTATTTTACCAATATTTAACTTTGCTTGTTAGGCTTAAAATTTCTTAAAACATTGGGGGAAATGTAATTTTAGATGATATTATAAAACGAATTGTGCCTCTTCTTTTTTTTTCCTTTTCTCTTTTGGAACCTGAAGTAAAAGAACTTCTGTTATGAAGCTGTGTACCAGCTTTGCGCAGCGGCAGTATCGTAGCCAGTGGGGTTTATTCGAGGCATGATTATTGCTAATTGAAAACGTTTCCCAATACTCTGCTGTGACGACTTGCAATATAGATGGCACTGGCAATTTTTGACAGTCTCTATAGAGACTGAATACAAATAAGAAAAGAAATAAGCTGTATGCTTAAAATTTGTGTTGTTTTCTGTAGGTACATTATACTTTAATAAATAATTTAATTTAAAAAGCCTGGGCTCAGAATCATACTACCATTTACAGGGGAAAAATATGTACCAATCTTTAAGATATATTATTTATAAATAGTACTTTGTTTCATGCAGTGGTCCTTATTATTCAAAGGAAAGAATCAGGAACCAGGATATAGAAGTTAAAAGAAAGAGCCAGAAACAGGGATATAAAGAAATAATTAGAAAAAACTTGATGTATATTTATGAAAGAAGAAGCAGCAACGGGAATCAGTCACAGCATGAATAAAGGAGGTGTACTAGTGATTCAGGGCTAGGTTCTATTACACATAAAATAGATGTCATATATGTTATATATAGTTATTATAATTACATACAGTAAAATAGATGTCCCCCTAGGTATCTTTTTTTTTTTGAGACGGAGTTTCGCTCTTGTTACCCAGGTTGGAGTGCAATGGTGCAATCTCGGCTCACTGCAACCTCTGCCTCCTGGGTTCAGGCAATTCTCCTGCCTCAGCCTCCTGAGTGGCTGGGATTACAGGCACGCACCACCATGCCCAGCTAATGTTTTGTATTTTTTTTTTAGTAGAGACAGGGTTTCACCATATTGACCAGAATAGTCTCGATCTCTTGACCTCGTGATCCACCTGCCTCCCAAAGTGCTGGGATTACAGGCTTGAGGCACCACGCCCGGCCCCCCTAGGTATCTTAAGCAAGTATCTATGGCTTTGTTTATTTCACTCCCATAAAATAAGTCTGAAGGTAGGTAGTCTAGGGCTGATCTAGTACAAATAATGGGAAACAGTAATAGAACAATTTATGGCATTGTTCTAAGCACTGAGAAATGAAAAAGAAATCCTGGGGTCTCCAAATCACTAAGCTGAAGGGAAAGGTCAAGCTGGAAACTGCTCGGGGCAAACCTGCCTTCCATTCTGTTCAAAGTCACGCCTCTGCTCGCTGAGATAAAAGTACCTCTGGTTGCCTCCTTTGGAGAGGCTAATCAGAAACTCAAGGCTAATCAGAAACTCAACCATTTATCTCTTACCTACCTATGACCTGGAAGCCACCTCCTGGCTTCCAGTTGTTGTCCCACCTTTCTGGACCAAACCAATGCTCATCTTACGTATGTTGTTTGATGTCTCGTGTCTCCCTGCAATGTATAAAACCAAACTGTACTCTGACCACCTTGGGCACATGTTATCAGGACCTCCTGAGGCTGTGTCATTGGCACATCCTCAACCTTGGCAAAATAAACTTTCTAAATTAACTGAGACCTGTTTCAGCTATTCGGGGTTCACAGCACTTTATATTCCATGAATTGGATAGTTATCCCTATTTTACAGGTGGAAAAATGAAAAAAACTAAATAATTTGCTCAAAGTTGTACGGTTAGGAAGTAAGAGAATTAGGGTTTGAAGTCGGGCAGCACAGGATAGGTCACCACTAATGTGGTGATTTCATGGTCACAGAGCACCAGACTGCTTCTGTCTTTCTGCTCTGCTGTTCCTGATCATGTCTTCCATGTTCAGGGTGCCTCACTGATTAAGATGGCTGCTTCAGTACCAGCGACCATTTCAACCTTCCGGGAAGAAGGAAAGTAACACAACAGCTTTTTCTATTTGTCTATCACCATTTAAAGGAGACTTCTAGAAATCCCTCTCAATGACTTCCACTTATATCTCAATTTCTCAAACTTAATCACATAATTATACCTACCTATACAGAAGGCTGGTGGCTGTAGTCTTTGCACTGGGCACATTGTCTATCTGAATGATATAGAAGTGCTATCAGTAAGGCAGAAGTGAGAGGGAATGTTGGGTAGGGCCTACGACATCTCTTCTAGCTTAAGAATAAAGGGAGTTGGCCGGGCGCGGTGGCTCACACCTGTAATCCCAGCACTTTGGGAGGCTGAGGTGGGTGGATCACGAGGTCAGGAGTTCGAGACCAGCCTAGCCGAGGTGGTGAAACCCCATCTCTACTAAAAAAGTACAAAAATTAGCCAGGCACAGTGGCGTGCACCTGTAATCCCAGCTACTCAGGCAGCTGAGGCAGGATAATTGCTTGAACCTGGGAGGCGGAGGATGCAGTGAGCTGAGGTTGCGCCATTGTACTCTAGCCTGGTGACAGAGTGAGACTCCATCTCAAAAAAAAAAAATTAATAGGGAATCAAGCATAAGAGTGGAAATTAATCACATGATTATGTTCTCTCTGAGATTTTTGAAATATAAGTAGCCTATCTAAGGAAGAAAAATTTAAATGTAGCCCACATTCCTGTTCAGAGTATTGATTTCAGAGGACTATTTCCGTTTTCTTCTGGATAATGTTCTGTTGAAAGCGGTATGCTTTGTACATCCTGCAGGATTATTTATAATAGTGAATAATTAAAATAGTTGGGTGGTTGTATGATGCACCAATGTCATGAAATACTATGCAGCCATTGAGCATCAGGCATGTTACATATATAATCAAATTAGGAAAACCACTTGTAAATGAAAGCAGAATATACAGTTGTACTTAAAATATGACTGCAACTGTGTAATATGTATAGAACATAGATGAAAAGTAAATTCATCCAAATAAAATTGTAATTGTGATCTTTGAGGGGCGGGATTATGTGTGACTTTTACATGTTTTAAAAATAGTTTTCTGAATTTTACAAGTGTGTTTCTTTCAAAATCAGAAAGAAACAATAAATTTCATTTCTAAATGCTCCATGCACAGATTTTGGAGTACATCATTATGTCTTGCATTGCCAATTTTTCCCTTTAAGTTGCAGATAATCTTGAGGAGTAATGTTTGAGATGTGGACATAATCAGCTCTAAGTCTACTACTAATCATAGTATGAAGAGAAAATATATAGCACATTTCATAAGGAGGTGGTTTTATGCAAATACCAATTTCTTTATTAAGTCATTCTTGATAGGAATGTTAATACTAAATATTCTCTTGCTGGAAAAGAGAGTGTCTCCCCAGGGCCGCTGGTACTCATGTTTTGTTGGATGTGCCAAGACTACTCTTTAATCTATTTCTTAGAGTTGTTTATTTAGCTGGGAACCTTGAGAGATGAGGTTTGTTCTCTCTGGGGCAAAGACCGGTCTCACTAAGTATCTGCTGTAAAAATGGTGCATTTCCCAGGCATTTTCTCAGCTGCAGTGCAAATACACCATGTGTGCAGAATCTATCCTGTTGCCCCCATAAGATGTGAGGCCAGAGAGAATAGATGTAAATAAACTGATACTCATGCTGCCTACGGTGCCATGAGTCATAAAGTCCTTTGTCTCCAATCCAGGAATTTCATGTCTTCTTCCAGTGTCCATGAAACAGTGACAGGCTAACTTATTAGCTCGTAAGTGGAATCCAATCAAATCCCAGACCGGACATCTCTATGTTCTGAAAATATGCATTTCTTTTAGTTACTTTTACTGAGGAAGTAGTTACAAGACATTTTGTAAGTATACCTACCAACTGGTCTCCATTTCAATGATGGTCCCATCACTGGTTTTTGAACTCTTAAAGATGCTGAGTCTCTACAGTATTGTACTTCATATACATTCTTCGTATTGTTACTGTGACTCCTCGTTGCTAACTTTTCTTGTGTGGTTTTTATTTATGTGTATGTGTTTAAGTGAAGAAATACATCGTCTCAGGTCCATTCTATATGGCTGTGCAGACTGGTGACTACACACACTTGCGCAGCTAAGGTGTAATCTGTGGCTGAGATACATACCAAACCATGTATCTTAGTGTGGGACTACCACCACCTGAAAGAAGCAGCCCTTTTTTTCTAATTTGCATGAATTTACAATGTCTCACTAAGCCATGGGGATCCTGGGTGTGTATGTGCCTCTAGTTTCCATAAAGGCATCCTATATACAAAAGCCCTGATGATTTCCTGCTAATTTATCTGTTTTTACCCCCTGTATGTTTATTCAGCCCTCTACCAGAAGCTATGAGTTATATTGATAAAATAACTAATCAATTACACATCAGCTTCTTGGATGTGCAGATATAGTGTCTTAAACTTTGTAGTTTCTGAGGCCCAGATAATTCATAAACATTTCCATACTGGAGATGTGGAACACTTGATCAGGGTGGTATGATATAGGCTTAAGGGTCAAGGGCAATTCACTCGGCCTGATCTTGTCATTTTTATTTTTTCTTGGGAATTTGATCTATCTATAAAAAAACTTTTGGAAACTTAAATGCCTCAGAAGATTTGACTCAGTGTTGACTGAAAGCAGCAAGTTTCAGATTCCTACATTGAAGGTCGTGTAACAAAAAACAATATGGAATGTCGTATTTAGAAAAATAAGTATCCGGCCAGGCGCGGTGGCTCATGCCTGTAATCCTAGCACTTTGGGAGGGTGAGGTGGGTGGATCATGAGGTCAAGAGATCGAGAACATCCTGGTCAACATGGTGAAACCCCGTCTTTACTAAAATTCAAAAAATTAGCTGTGCGTGGTGGCGCGTGCCTGTAATCCCAGCTACTCAGGAGGCTGAGGCAGGAGAATTGCCTGAATCCAGGAGGCAGAGGTTGCGGTGAGCTGAGATCGCGCCATTGCACTCCAGCCTGGGTAACAAGAGCGAAACTCCGTCTCAAAAAATAATAATAATAATAATAGCAATAATAAGTATCCAAATGCCTTTGCTTATCCCCAAATCTTTTTTCAATTTCTATATACCCAAGGATAAGATTTACTTGAACTATGAAAACTTCAATTTTTTTGCAGGACTGTAGACTTTACCTGTCTACTATTCTGTTTGAAATTATGTTTTTCACTTAATCTTCTATTTCTGAATTTTTGCTCTGACTACATTTCCTTGTCAGTCAAATCAGTGTTGTTTCTAATTAGAAATTTAAATTACATCTGGTGCAGTTTGTACACACCAGGGGATATATTTATGTAATACTTTTAGCCAGCCAAGATATTTTTGATAACTTCAACATAACATTTTTTCAGAGTGCTTATTGAGAAAAGGTTATACAAACTGTGCAAGAATATACACACAAGATGCAGTTGTGTAACTCGAGAGACCTCACAAGGAAAACAATATTTTATTTTATTTTTGAGATGGAGTTTTGCTCTTACTGGCTAGGCTGGAGTGCAGTGGTACGATCTTGGCTCACTGCAACCTCTGCCTCCTGGGTTCAAGCAGTTCTCCTGCCTCAGCCTCCCAAGAACCTGGGATTACAGGTGTGCACCATCACACCCAGCTAATTTTTGTATTTTTAGTAGAGACAGGGTTTCACCATGTTGGCCATGCCGGTCTTGAACTCCTGACCTCAAGTGATCCACCTGCCTTGGCCTCCCAAAGTGCTGGGATGACAGGTGTGAGCCACTGTGCCCAGTCAAACATTTCTTGAATATCTGTTTATTTTACTTTTCTTATGGTGCAGAAAACATTTTATCTAATCTGTTCTTTCATATATTCTCCCTTAGTATATCTCATGGATGTGTGCTGTTGAGAAAGTGAAAACAATCTTACAAATTGAGATATTGCATTAAATTTCAATGAGGTAATTAAGGACACTCATTTTCAAATATATACATTTATTTCAGTGGCTCGAATGTTGCTTAATCAGGAAATGACAAGAATACCAAATGTTGATTGTTGGGCTTGTCTAGGTCAGCAGCTTTGAGAGTCAGACTGTTGAAAAGGATGGCACATAGGTTAAAATAGCAAAGTCTTTGCTGTGGCTGAAAACATTAATAAATTATACTTGCTATTCATGTCAAGAGAAAGCTGAGAAAGAAGGGATGAATATTTGTATCTACTAAGGCATTACACTCTGACACATGATATTAAAAAATAAAAAGCGTATCCTTCGACTTAAGCTCTTCTTCCTGTAGTAATAGAAATAGAAGCTAAGTTACTTGCCATTTACTTGGCAATGCTTCCTTGTGACTAACACAACGTGTTTTAGATTTGGCATTTTCAGCCAATAAAATATTGCTAAGAAGGTTGCCAAGGAATTCACTTACATAAAATGTTTATTCCTGGGACCACTGCCTGGATTTATGCTCAAATGCCTTCAGTAAAAACCTCTAAATTGAGAGCTAATTCTTTCTCTTTATTTTACGTTTCTTTATTAGGTACCTGTAGGCTACACACATTGGCCATAGATTGACTGAAGTCCTCTTCCTAAGACGGAAGATTTTGGTATGATGTCAGACTTAAAAACTTACCAGATTAGATGCTGTAGAATACAATCTTTTACAGATTGATTTTGCTTCCCAAACCTTTTGCAAAATCTCTCTAAGAGAGACTCATGGACTTGGAAAATTCTCTGTGAAGCTGCTTTTGGCAAAGTCCTGGCAAAGAAGCACTTCTGCGATTTCAGACCCTATTCTTTAAGCTTCAACTTGCTATTCTCTCTCTCTCTTTTTTTTTTCTTTTCTGAGACGGAGTTTTGCTCTTGTTACCCAGGCTGGAGTGCAATGGCGCGATCTCAGCTCACTGCAACCTCCGCCTCCTGGGTTCAGGCAATTCTCCTGCCTCAGCCTCCTGAGTAGCTGGGATTACAGGCATGCGCCACCATGCCCAGGTAATTTTTTGTATTTTTTTTAGGAGAGACGGGGTTTCACCATGTTGACCAGGATGGTCTCGATCTCTTGACCTCGTGATCCACCCGCCTCGGCCTCCCAAAGTGCTGGGATTACAGGCGTGAGCCACCGCGCCCAGCACCAGTGATTTATGAATCCCTAAGTTTCCTTTTAGCCCAAATGTTCTAAGATAGCTTGATTGTTCTATAGACATGGTTTTTCCAAGTGTGATGCCTAGATCAAGAACATCAGTATCATCTGGAAACTTGTTAAAAATGTAAGTTATTGGATCCCATCACAGAGCTACAGAATTAGAAACTCTGCTCTTTAACAAGCTGGGGGACAAGCCCTCCAGGTGATTCTGATGCACAATTTAAGGCTGAGAACGACTGATCTCTGAAGTTCAGTCAAATTTGTGGTTTAGAGAGAAGCTCTATGCCGCAATGCTAACAGACATTGAAGATTGCCTCACAATTTCATGATTGTCATTTAAATCTGTATCTCATGTTTCAGTTTTCAGTCTCTGTAGAATCGTTCACCATTGCATCATATTCAAGTTTCCAGGGACCACTCACGGGATTGCAGCTTCCAAGCTCTTATAAAGTACTGGCAATTCAGGAGTGAACATTTTTTCTTAGGGTGAACAAAGAACATGCAGTGGACAAGGGATCATTTCCAGTGGCAGCCTCCTAATTTTGTATTCAGAGCGTTGTATGCATGCTAGGCTACACATGCAATGTCTGCTGATGTACATTAGGTAATTGGGCATCCAGCAGCCCCATTTGCATGCAAAGGCTGTTGCGTACCTCACATTTCCAAGTCTAAAATTAAAGCCCAGTTTGAAGCTGGCTGAAGGCTAGCTGCTAGAAAAATAATGAGATAAGGAAGGAAATGCCTTCTGTTAATCAGTGCTTTTCGCCTCTACTGTTCAGTCTTTGCTAATTTGCCCTTTGAAATTGTACATTTAGGTAAAAGAGAGAGACTTCGAAGAGTATCTGGGTGCTTATTTTCCCCCTCTTAAATCCTGCAGGTATAAGTTGGTTGTGTTTATCCACAGCATTTCTCTTAAAACTGTACCTACATGTATGCTGCAGTCTCTTGCTGTGTTCTCTTTTTGCTTAATGGAGTATTCATGCTCTTGTGGGATCACACGCATCATCTCAAACATGAGCCATCCCAACGCAGACTCACAGACTGGGTCTGTAGCATCGTTTTGTTTAATGCAGCACACATTTATCAAGCAGCCAGTGTCTTTGTGCCAGACATGTGCCAGGGATTTGGAATATACATCAATCAAGCACACTCTCTGCCCTCAAAAGCTCACAATATTTAAACAGCTTCCTAGTGTTACAGACTTGAATATTTTTGTTTAAATAAAGTCTTCCCTGATTACCCTGTTTGAAATGACTCCTTGCTTCTCCGAGCCCCTGATTACGCTCAACCTGAGTCGCTAGGAGAATAAGAGACCCAGTGGGGCCCGGGCGCGGTGGCTCAAGCCTGCAATCGCAGCACTTTGGGAGGCCAAGGTGGGTGGATCACGAGGTCAAGAGATCGAGACCATCCTGGTCAACATGGTGAAACCCCGTCTCTACTAAAAATACGAAATAATTACCATGGTTGCAGGTGCCTGTAATCTCAGCTACTCAGGAGGCTGAGGCAGGAGAATTGCCTGAACCCAGGAGGCGGAGGTTGTGGTGAGCCGAGATCGTGCCATTGCACTCCAGCCTGGGTAACAAGAATGAAACTCCGTCTCAAAAAAAAAAAAAAAAAAAAAAAAGAGAGAGACCCAGAGGACAGAGGCCTAGAAAGGCCGAAGCCTAAAAGCCATTTGGCAACTCAGATCATCAAGAGGAGGTGGCTGCATTGCACATGGCCACGAGGCTCAGTCTGTGGGAACAAAAATGCACTAATGTTTCCTGTACCCCAGTGCGGTTACATAGAAGGGAATGCCAATCTAAAGCAATCTTAAAGGAATTTACTCAAAAGCATCATCTAGACGAACAGTGGACCCCTGCAAGGACAGTATACCAGCTAGTCACTTGTCAGTCTTCATCGATTGCTTTATATTTCCATATTTGGCCATGTCCTTTGTTTGCTTTGACATCAAGATTGTGAGGTCTCAGAGGACAGGTCAGGGTCTTAAGATTATCTTTATAGTGCATATTTGATGGTGATGGTCATAAATACAGTATAATAGAAGGACAATAATTTGGTGGCTTATATACATTGGTAGTTTCTCATGGTGATAAGCAACTGTTTTTCTCTTCCTTTTAGCACAAGTGCATATACCTTGATAGCACCAAATGTAAACCGAAGAAATCAGATACAAAGAAGTACGTATAGCCGTTCATTTAACATTTGGAATTCTTCTCTTTTTTTCTTTCTTTCTTTCTTTCTTTTTTTTTTTTTTTAAAGAGATGGGGTTTCACTATGTTGGTCAGGCTAGCCTTGAACTCCTGACCTCAGGCGATCCACCCGCCTTGGCCTCCCAAAGCCCTGAGATTAGAGGCATGAGCCACAACACCCAGCCCTCTCTCTCTCTCTTTACAATTGGTTTGTTTTGGTGTGAAGTATTTTTCTGATTTTTATAGACTCACCAAATCTCATCAAGGGTTTTTTGTTGTTGTTCTTAAACATCAGCAGTTTTGCTTATACCTTAAAAATACTCTATTAACACTGCTAAGTTTGTTTCTCTACATGAGTAACAGAACTCACGACATGATGGTAGCTCCTGGACTTCTGCTGACTTGAACAACTTTACACTTATTGCCAAGAACCTCCTTGAGGGCCGGGATCACATCTTATTCATTTTTGTGCTCTCTGTATGTTTAATGTTTAATCAATGTACAGTAAATATAAATGCTGCCATTTAAAGTTATAGCATTATCCTTTAGAGGTGGAAGATAACTAAAATTCATCTAGTTCACAAAGAAACTGCAGGCTTATTGCTGAAATTCAATGGTCTCCTTATTAGATGATTGGTAGGAAATTTAACTTTATGACTAATGATGGACAGAAAGGCACAAAAGCTCTCTAAAGAGTCCCCAGCAGACATGTAGCCCAGGAGGTGTAGTGGGTCAGGGCAGAAGACAATCACCACCATGCAGGGACTGTGGGAACTGCCAGCCGTTCTAGTATCTTACAAGCTTTTGATTTAAATACTTAATAGGAGCTTAAGTCTCAGTGTGATCTGGATTCTGAAATGTTTCAGAATTTGTTTTTCTAATGGACATTTGAAACAGATCTCACGGGGAGGTAAGGGGAGTCAGTGGATTGACAAACCTATTTTCTCTCTGGCGCCCCCTGCTGTCGCGCAGAGTGAACATTTGGGAAATGAGCCCTGCACCCCAGGAAGCCCACTCTGCATAATTGGTCTGGAGTGCCGGAAACCAGAGCAAGGGTCCCCACAGGTGGCACCGAGCCCTCACTCCCTAGAGTGGCAGTAAGCCTGGGGAGCATTGAGCATAAAGCGAGTATGGGTATCAGAATTCTCTGGAATATGTTTACCTGTGTGTGGAAAATTCTTAACATGAAAATATTCTAGTTGTGCACACATTGTCTATAGAAAACTTAAAAAATTAACTTGATATAGAGTTTTAAGAATGCCAGAATGGTAGGAAAATCTATACTTTTTTTGTTTTAATAGGAGCCCAGGCGGTTTTTAAAATTTGAACTCTCTGTGCTGACTCTGGTGAGAATGTGCCACAGGCCCAGGACGAGCCATAGGCATCAGGGCTGAATATTGCGTTCCTGTCCTGGAAGCCGTGTGCACTCATGCTCCGGTCTAGTGAACATGGATTGCTTTCTAACTGTTGTTTAATTGCCTTCTAATAGCTGTTTCTTATGCTTCGAAGGGACTGTTTTTCTTTCGGAAGTCTAGTAACTGACGATTTGATATTTCTCACCTGCTTAGTTGCGGAGCAGGAGCTGGTCAACCTAGAGAAATGGAAGGAGCAGAACAGAGCTAAAGCAGTTCACCTGGCGCCCAGGCGGCTAGGTGAGCAAGCGCTGCCCGAATGCGGGAGGGCGGGGCCTCCGATGGGGATCCTGTTAACAGCTTGCATATGTCTGTCTGTGAGTGTCCCTTGCAGATTGTTGGTCATTGTGCTGCTTGGGTGGAATGCATTTAATGAAGATATATATATTTCTGATTTTCTGTAAGTAGCAAACCTGTAATGCCACCGTTCTATGGGAACAAAGTGATGGCTTAATTGCCAAATAATTTAGAGCCTCTTAGATGACTGACTCTGAAGAAAGCTTACCTGGGGCGCTGCATATGCCCTGGCATAGCACTGGTCAGGATGGGAGTCAACGCTAGCACAAGCATATTAATCACGGCAGTTAAATGTTAATGTGAAGAAAAGGAGTGGAGAGCCAGTTCCAAGAGCAAGATGACAGTGAGCTCGAGACCCGGTGGTGGGTATAAGAGAAACATCACCTCTGTTTTTATTCTACAGATAGAGACCTCTGGGCCTCTGGAGCAGGTGCTGCCAGTGTGATGAATTGTCTGGGCTGCCTTTGCTGGTGTTTGAATCATTCAGAGGGGATGCCACCTAATGGGAATCATTCACATCTTTTCTTTGCCTTTTTTCTTCTAGCAGCAGCGAGAATTTAAAGGGTTGGACACACAGTGTCCACAGATTCAGTTAATAGAAGCATGTGTTGTGTCAGGGGCCACTTACTGTTGTGATTGTTTTAGAGTTCCCTCCCCAGCCCCAAGAACATAGGTAAAAATAATCTAATTTGGAAATGATTTAAAGAGAGGAAGTAATAGTAATATTATCATCATCCCACTGTATTTCATTAAAAGGGCTTATCTCAAGTGTTTCCTTGGTGCAAATGAGCCAGACTTGAAGGGTACAATCAGAAAACAGCTTTAATCTCTTCTAACCTGGTCCAGAGACTGGCTACATGAGACTAGTTTTTCCCAGGCTTTTTGGATGATGTAAAACATTAAAGCTTTTGGTTTTTCTCAAACAGTAGAGTGACCAGGATTCTTATTTCAACTTACTGTTACATGCATTATCTAGGGATAGTGAGGTGTGTGTGTGGGAGGGGCTTGGGGGTAGAAAGGAAAATTCTAAATGGTATTAAACTTTGAGATGAGTTTGAACAAAACTTGTAACTGTTTAGACATCTGGCTCTCTACATTTCTTCTAATTTTCAACTCCTCTGTTTCTCAACCCCTTCAATATGGAATTGTTGCAGGAGATGCTAAAAGTTGCTATAACATTACGAAAAGCGTCAACATTCCTCACTGTTTTGAAGGAAACATTCGCCACCCCCCACAATAGCAATCGAAGGGCCCACATCAAACAGCCCTTATATATCTTGTGAATCTCAGAAGAAAAGTCCCTATGGTATCTTTCTCAGTTCAATTATAAGATCTATAGTGAACACAAATTGTTTTCATGCATCTTCTGTGAGAGTGAATCTTTCAGAAAGCCGACACTTTTAGTGACCAAAGCACCAGAGAACTATTTCAAAGGAACCTTTATAATATGCACACCAAGCCTGCATAAACACTGAGAATTCCCTAAAGGGCAATTCTTAGATGATTGCCAAGCTGCCAGGATTTCTGGCCCCAAATCCTTTTAGGTATAAGAGAGAGCAATATTGCTTCTTGGCCTTTTGGCTAAGCTCTAGTATCTGTTCTTATCAGTTTACTATCTGATTTTAAAAATATGTATATATAAAAGAGAGAAAGTAAATAATTTAACATCCATATTTTTAGTTTGACTATATAAAGAATAATAAATAGTATGGGTTGATGATCAGTTGCTGACTAGACTGTTCCCGCTATAATAAATAGTATGGGTTGATGATCAGTTGCTGACTAGACTGTTCCCGCTATATTTTTAGAAACTGAGTTATAAAGACCAAATACTTGTCTAGTGGCAAGACCACTGAGAGCTTCCTGAGTCTTGATGCTTGAACGCAAGGCAATAGAGTTAGAAGACAAAAAGCAATAGAAGCACCTTTGGTCACCATCGTTATTAGGCTCAGTCATGGTCATAATCAAGAGGGAGGAATATTCTGCAGTTTCCTAGACATGCACTGTTTCTTCTGTTCAGTGCAGACCTTTAGCTGTGATTTCAATCCAAGTGAAAAGTTGAATACCTACATGATTGAAAAACTTTAGGAGTGTTCTTTTGTTTTTAAAATATGGCCTTCTCTTTCCATCCAGCTCTCTCTTCTAAGTATTCCCCTTATTTAAGGTCCTATTAGAAAAACGGGTTATGATCTTATTTCCAAGAGCATGAGAATATTAACAAAACTCAGGTTATAAATTTATTATGTATTAGTCCTTGATGGCTGACATTTCAGCTTAATATTTACGTTTCACCTATGTGAACTTTTTTTTTCCTAAGGTGGAAGCCAGTCAGAAACTGAAGTCAGACAGAAACAACAACTCCAGCTGATGCAATCTAAGTACCAGCAAAAGGTCAGAATTCATCTCTTTTGGTTTAATTTTGGTAAGGAATATGAGTACCAGCTCTTTCAAGTAATGGTGAAATAACACAGTAACTTTACCAAAAGCACGAAACCTTCCAACGAATTGCAAAAGGCAGCTTTCAAAATCAAAGATATCAAGAAGTAAGAAGTTAAGATATGGATACCTTCAGTTCTTTTCTAAGCCCTTTATCACTTGGCGTGACCCTCAATTAAGGGACTTCTTTTTCTAGTTTAAGTTAATTATATTTTAACTGTAGTTTAAAGTCTATTGTGTCTGGAATACTTGGTTCTAAGAATGTGGATTATTTACCACAGGCCAATCGTGGAAGCAGCACAAAAAAGATTTAAGATACTCAGTGATTTTTACAATGAACACTGAGTTTTGTAATCAGGAAAAATCATTTTCTCTTTTCCCTCCCCAATACACCACACAAACACACACACACACACACACACACACACACACACACACACACACACACAGATAGAGACATAAACATTGAGAAAGAGACAGACCAAGGAAGAAACACAAAGACAGAAATTTCACAGGCAGAAGACGTAGCCCGGCCAGTCCCTGTGATCTAAGTAGCTTGAAGTAACAACCTGTAATCATGGTGAGTACAGCAGAAACAATACTGCAATTTGCCTTTCATCGTAATTTTGTGTTCCAGAGTTCAGACTGAAAAATGGTAACTGTTTTTGTTCTCTGTAATTTCAATATAATTTAGCTAAAAAGAGAAGAATCTGTAAGAATCAAGAAGGAAGCTGAAGAAGCTGAACTCCAAAAAATGAAGGCAATTCAGAGAGAGAAGGTAAGGAGGAGGAGCATTAGCTCACATTCGCTGAGGGCTAGAATATGCCAGGATGTCTTCTAGACACTGTCCGTATATCAACTCAGTTAATCCTCACAGTAACCCTGTGAAGAACCTGTTCCCCTTATTACCCAATTTTACAACTGGGGGTGGGTAATTTGCCTACTGGTTGGGGCCCCTCAACCAGTGTATTAGTCTGTTCTCACACTGCTAATAAAGACTGGGTAATTCATGAAAGAAAGAGGCTTAGCTGACTCAGAGTTCCACATGGCTGGTGAGTCCTCACAATCATGGCTAAAGGTGAACGAGGAGCAAAGTCATGTCTTACATGGCAGCCGGCAAGAAAGCAAGAGAGCTTGTGCAGGGGAAATCCCCTTTATAAAACTATCAGACCTTGTGAGACTTATTCATTACCACAATAACGTTATGAGGGAAACCACCCCATGCTTCAATTATCTCCACCTGGCCCCACCCTCAACACATGGGGATTATTACAATTCCAGGTGAGATTTGGGTGGGGACACAGTCAAACTGTATCAACCAGTAAGAAGAACTAAGATTCACATCCAGGCAGACTGGCCTCAGAGCTGTGTGTCTTTGTCACCACACTGTGTCATTCCTTAGGGGAGTGATGAAAGTCATAACCATATATTTATCCAGAAGGCAAAGCAGCTTGTAATGATGACGGTCAGTCGTATATGCTGCTGTGCTTACATCCAAACACTGAATTTTCCAGATTGGGTGTGATGTAGGTAAGCATGCCTCTCTTATTGATAAAAGAAAAAGCCTATATTTGCATTTCCTTACTAGTGACATGATCTATTCTAAACCTCAAAGTGATGTGTTAGTCTTGATACTCTTTCTGGGGCTTAGGGGGAAAAAGTCTCTTAAAAATGGTTTCTGCTAGAGAAAAAGAAAAAAAAAAGGTAGTGGTGTTCTGTCCACACACCTCCTTCCTTCTTCCTACTACTCTCATTTTCTGCAAATTCCTAAGCTGTAATAGATTTAAATCTTGGAGGTTTGGGGACAAGGCTGGCTCATGAAACTGACCACCATGCATGACACTTGCTGCAGCCTTAAGTCAAGGAAATGCATCCTGGCTGGGAGCAGACTAATCCATCTTGGAAGGTGTCTGTTGTGCAGTGTGACCTTGGGTAGGCCCCCAACTTTTTCGGAAGCACTAACCCTTCTACTCCCAAGTACAAGGGCACCCTGTTGCTGTAGGGATGTGGGCTTTGTGGATGGAGATAAAACTGGATTTGCAAACGAGGAACTGAAATAAAATGCTGGAAGTATAAAAAGAGCATAGGAACTTTATAAAGTCTGACTCGGCAAGCCATTTTTGACTGGTCAACGATTATGATTTCATCACAGAAAATTTTTATTACAGCAACTTTAAAAATTCACCTGTATTTCTCTCTCTCTATGTTTCTATTCCCCACTCTTCTTTTCTTCATCCAGTGTTTTTTCTTCCATTTTTCCTTCAAAGGAAGATTCATGCTTAGGTCTTGCAATTTTGGAGGAGGCACTCCCTTTACAGTGCGTAGTCTGTATTTCAGGTAGAACAAAGAAAATCATTAAGTCATCACCAGGAACAGAGTTAAGAAGCTTGCAGACCTTTAATCCTTAGTGTATTGCAACCTCTTGTCCTAACGGTCATTTATTGTCATTTAAGACCCATGATTGGCTGGCTGTGGGTCATTTACAGCTAATTTCTTCATGGATCAATAATGTATACTATTCATAAATGTTTGTGGTTGAAGCTGTTTTCTTTCCTTTCTTTTTTTTGAGACTGGATCTCACTCTGTTGCCCAGGCTGGAGTGCAGTGGTGTGATCACAGCAGCCTCAGTTTTCTGGGTTCAGGAAATCCTCCCACCTCAGCCTCCTGAGTAGCCGGGACTATAGGTGAACACCACCATAGCTTTTTAAATTTTTTATTTTTTGTAGAGATGGGGTTTTACCATGTTGCCCAGGTTGGTCTCAAACTCCTGGACTCAAGGGATCCACCTGCCTTGGCCTCCCAAAGTGTCAGGGTTACAGGAATGAGTCACCGTGCCTGGCTGAAACTGTTTTAACATTGTCTAACAGTAGAGTTTTTCTCTTTCTTAATATGATAACTATAATTCTATTGCCATAAATTTGCCAGAAAGTGAGAGATGGGGAGAGAGAGATGATCTGTAGACCGTACCCACCGAAAATACAGCCCTTGAACAAGCAAATTGGTATCATCTGGGAGTTTGTTAAAAGAGCAGAATCTGGAGCTCCACCTCAGACCTACTGAATCAGAATCTGCATTTTAACAAGCTCCCCAGGTAATTCCTGTTCACATAAAAGTTTGAGGAGCATTAATTTAAACGACCTTGCAAAAGAAGGAGTGACCCATCCTTGTCCTTCCACAGATGCGATTTCTCTGGCGGATTGGCCTGCACTGCCACGATGATCGTAGCACTTCCCATTGTAGATGAATCTGTAGCTTTTCATGTTAAATGTGAGCCTAGTTAGTGGCTTGTGTCAGATAAGAAAAATGATCATTAGCCATCTAGAAATGACATATTTCACACTGCCAGTGTGGAAATGGCCAACGGAAGTGATAATGGCTGTGCTTATGGAGCACTCAATTTTTAAAATGCACAGCAAACACGCACATGGATATCAGCCTGCAAACACACTGCCCTCCTCCCTAGGCAAATGGCTGCTGCCCAGAAACTCTGAGTCAAGTAGAATCCAAGCAGCCTATTGCTGCCCAAGAGCCTCTAGTTTTGTCTCTGGTCTTGCCCCGACTGGCCGCTGCTCCCCTTCTGCCCTTCATTTTCTCCTTTCCCAGAAGTCACCAGGGGACATTGGGTCTCATTCTGATTGTTCATCATCTCTGTGTGGAGCATGTAGTGAGAGAAGAGTAGACTGGATTCCTTGCCAGCATTTGTGGGTGTTTTTTAATCCTTAATAGACAGAAAGGTGTGAAAATCAACCAGCCCTTTAGTATCCAGTCATGTCGATGGGGTCCGGGAAGAGTTAATCCTACAGGTAAAAGGGGAAATTTGGAGAGAGCATTTGGTATACTTCAACTGTATTCAGTTCAGGAATGTAACTTGCATGCCCTAGGCTATAGTCTGTCATGGTATATATACGTCTAGTGCTGAGCTGTAGCTTCCTTGTACTGGCTTATACTGTGAGAATAGATTGTCAAATTTTCAGTAATTTTTTTTTTTTTGAGACAGAGTTTCGCTCTTGTTACCCAGGCAGGAGTGCAATGGCTCGATCTCGGCTCACCGCAACCTCCGCCTCCTGGGTTCAGGCAATTCTCCTGCCTCAGCCTCCTGAGTAGCTGGGATTACAGGCACGCGCCACCATGCCCAGCTAATTTTTTGTATCTTTAGTAGAGATGGGGTTTCACCACCTTGACCAGGATGGTCTCGATCTCCTGACCTTGTGGTCCACCCGCCTCAGCCTCCCAAAGTGCCGGGATTACAGGCTTGAGCCACCGCGCCCGGCCAGTAATTTTTTTTAAGCTTCTTGACCTCATGTTGGCAGCTTGAAACTGACCGTGGTGGAAAATATTTACACTGTGGAAATCAGTAAATGCTACAGATCAATTTTCCCTCCTCCTCTTCCTCCCTTCTAGACCTGATTGTTAACTGTTGACCAGCACACCACCACTTAGCACTAAATGAAAAAGATATTTTTCTTACCACCGCCCACCCCCACATTCCAAAGCCAAGCCACAAAGGGCTAGGGAGGGCAAAGATTTGGGGAAATAGCTGGCCTATTGTGTGTTTGATATTTATTGATTTAAAAATAGGTTATAGTTCATATGGTGGGCAGAATAATGCTCCACCTCAAGATGTCCATGTTTTGTCCTTGGAACCAGGGACATGTTTCCTCACATGGGTAAGGGGATTAAGGTCACAGGTGGAATTAGGGTTGCTAATCAACTGACCTTAAAATAGAAAGCATATCCTGCAATATCCAGGTGCCCAATATCATCACAGGGGCCCTTAAATTGGAAGAGGGAGATAGAGAAAGAAGAGATGGCAACAGGAAAAAGATTCAGCCCACCACTGCTGGCTTTGAAGATGCAGGAAGGGATCATTAGCCCAGGGATGTGGGCGGCCTTTAGAAGCTGGAAAAGACCAGGAAACTAATTATTTTCCTTCCAGCCTACAGAAGGAACACAGCCTTGCCTCCACCTTGATTTTAGCCCATTGAGACCCATTTTGTACTTCTGACCTCCAGAGCTGTAAGATAAAAAATGTGCACTGTTTTAAGCCGTTAACTTTGCGGTAGTTAATTACAGCAGCAATAGGAAACTAATATACTGGTGGGTTTGTAATGACGTATTAACTTCTTTTCCGAGAAATCTATGAAGTAGAGACAATGTCTCTAAGACATTAGAGCATTAAAGGAAACTTGCTTAAAGGAAAAAGCAGTCTACCAGATGCAAGTGCTTTGCCACTGGTTCGTTCAGCATAAACAGGTTTTCCTAACTCCGCATGGCAAGGATTTCACCCAAATTTAGTGCTGTGGGAGTAAATCACATTTTCCCTCATAATCGCATGGATAAATAATAATCTGATTTTCTCGTACTTACATAATACTCACAAACCTACAATATGAAAATCTTCTAACTCCATTTTAAAGACTCTCTGCTCCCTAGGTTCATCTTTTTCTGCCTTTGATGTACACGTTTGAGATAATATACAGTGTCATATAGTTTTCAAATACAGCCATCCTTTGTGGAGTAGTATTTGCCAAAGGCTATGAACATCCTCCCGATGCTTGACGTCATCTCTAGCTTATTTACAATACCTAATATGATGCAAATGCTGCGTAAACAGTTGTTATACTGTATTGCTTAGGGAATAATGACAAGAAAATAGTCTTCCTATTCAGTATAGATTTAATCATCTATTCCTCATCCCCTGAATATTTTCTATCTGAAGTTGGTTGAGTCAGCAGATACAGAACTCACAGATAAGGAGGACCAACTGTGCTTCGTCTGATTCCCCAACGTTTTGGTATTGTAACCTCAGAGAACTCAGGAAACCAGCTAATGATCTGAGTGGCTTCCAACACCGTTTCTTGCTCTTTCCAGTAAGCTATGGCTGCTAAAGTCATTTGAAGCACTGGGAGTCACAGTGTTTTCTGCAGTCACTGAGAAGCATAGTTTTACTGCTATACAGTGAAGTAGGAAATAATTGGTAGAATATGTTATGCATATTAGATGCAGAGACGCATACATGTACATGTTAAGGAATCATACTTGTTGCTTGCTTTTCTCTTTTTTTTGAGACGGAGTTTCGCTCTTGTTACTCAGGCTGGAGTGCAATGGCTCGATCTCGGCTCACCACAACCTCCGCCTCCTGGGTTCAGGCAATTCTCCTGCCTCAGCTTCCTGAGTAGCTGGGATTACAGGCACGCGCCACCATGCCCAGCTAATTTTTTGTATTTTTTTTAGTAGAGACAGGGTTTCACCATGTTGACCAGGATGGTCTCGATCTCTTGACCTCGTGATCCACCCGCCTTGGCCTCCCAAAGAGCTGGGATTACAGGCATGAGCCACCGCGCCTGGCCACTTGTTGCTTTCTTATTTCTAGGAAGCAAGTAGCAGCAATGGCTAACAGTTCAAGGATAATTTTAGGGGTAAACTCAACATTGAGGAAATTATTTCAATATTGTTTACATAAACTTGGAAACATTTCCATTTCTGAAAACTTTCAGGGACTATCAGTGTTTCCAAGAAATGTGGTTTCTACATCATGTATTTCTTTGTAGATGAATTGGTAGAGGCATTAAGCCTTTGGTTCTTGAAATGGGATCTCACTAACTAATCCCGTAATGTTGTAATGTTAATATCTTGAAATAAAGATGTGGTACTAAGGGTGTAGGCGGATAGCTTCTCTGTGCTTCACTTACCTTATTTGTAAATGGATATAGTAATGGTATAATGAGCCTGGTAGGACTAGAGGATGCAATATATGAAAAGCCCTTAGTATAATACCTAGCGCTTCATAAGCACTCAGTAAGGGTACCCTAACCTAATTACAAATGTGAAGAAGTGCTTGAACACTGTCTCAGTGGAGTCTATTATATCACCCTCTGGGAAGGGGGCGTAGAGCGTATCATTATTTTTATGCATGAATTTGATGGGTTCAATGTTCATTTCTACTAAACCCACATGAATGAGGTTGCTGGAGAGAAAAACACATGTGACTTTTGGGTTTTCTTTTGCCACATCACATTTCTGAGATTCCGTCTCAGCTGGGTCTTTCCCAATCCCAATCCCCAGCTTTTTTTTTTTTTAATTTGCATTTTAGGACCAACCCCAATTACCAAAATCCTTGCTGGCTTTATATTCTTCTCATACTCTTTTTTTTTTTTTTGAGACGGAGTTTCGCTCTTGTTACCCAGGCTGGAGTGCAATGGTGCGATCTCAGCTCACCGCAACCTCCGCCTCCTGGGCTCAGGCAATTCTCCTGCCTCAGCCTCCTGAGTAGCTGGGATTACAGGCACGCGCCACCGTGCCCAGCTAATTTTTTGTATATTTAGTAGAGACGGGGTTTCACCATGTTGACCAGGATGGTCTCGATCTCTTGACCTCGTGATCCACCCGCCTCGGCCTCCCAAAGTGCTGGGATGACAGGCGTGAGCCACCGCGCCCGGCCTCTTCTTATATTCTTGTTTCGTTTGTAGCACGTGACCTCGTCTCTCACTTCAGAGGAAATAAAGGTCACTGGCCTCAAGTGTCTTCATTTTTCTCTTACTCTCCCTTTGCTGCACCTACCCCCGTTGTATCTCAGGAGGAATCAGAAGCCCCCTTTCCTCACTGCTAACATGGATTCTTCCACCTGTGTCTACCATCTTATCTGCCCTCGCATCTCCCCAGGGACCTTACTTCTCCATCAGTTAAGTTCCCTTTCTCCTCTCACTTTCTATTTTTGTTTTATTTTTTCCTAGGGATTTAATGGTACTCAAATATCTCATCTTGAAAACAAATTTTCTGTATGGTGGCCTGCTTTCAACTCCTCTATCCCTAGCATCATGGTTCAAACTTCTTGAAAGTCTCTGCTACCACATGTGGTTCCCAAACGTCAGTCCACAGACTGACTCTCTAACAATCACCAGAACTAAAGAATCTCTGTATTTAAAAATGTTCCCCAGGGGATGCATGCCTTACCTAGCTTAAGAATTTACCTTCTCTGATTCCTTTCTTTCTCTGATTCCTCATTTGTTGATGGACTAAGTTTGACTTTTCTTTCTAATACTTCTCTGGTTCTAATCTACCTAAGATCATCAATGGTGTTCTTTTTTTTTTTTAACTGAGATGGAGTTTCGCTCTTGTTGCCCAGGCTGGAGTGCAATGTCGTGATCTCAGCTCACTGCAACCTCCTTCTCCTGGGTTCAAGAGATTCTCCTGCCTCAACCTCCTGAGTCACTGGGATTACAGGCGCCTGCCACCACACCCAGCTAATTTTTGTTATTTTTAGTAGAGACAAGGTTTTGCCATGTTGGTGAGGCTGGTCTTGAACTCCTGACCTCAAGTGACCCACCCACCTCAGCTTCCCAAAATGCTGGGATTACAGGCATCAGCCACCTCACCTGGCCTACCAATGGTGTTCTTAATGGAAACTGGGCAGAGTGGTTCGTGCCTGTAATCCTAGGACATTGGGAGGCCAAGAAGGAAGGATTGCTTGAGCCCAGGACTTTGAGACCAGCTTGGGTAACATGGTGAGACCCCATCTCTTAAAAAGAAAGACAATAATCTGGTAAAGGTTCTTAAATTCCTCACTTATTTTGCTCTATGTAAAATTAAATATTAAGGTTGGGTGCAGTAGCTCATGCCTATAATCTCAGCACTTTGGGAGGCCAAGGTGGGTCAACTGCTTGAGCCTAGGAGTTCAAGGCCAACCTGAGAAACATGGCGAGCCCACCTCTACAAAAACACAAATATTAGCCAGGAATGGTGATATGCACCTGTAATCCTAGCTACTCAGGAGGCTGAGGCACGAGAATCACTTGAACCTGGGAGGTGGAGGTTGCAGTGAGCTGAGATGGCACCACTGCACAGAGCAAGATCCTATATCAAATAAATATATACATCAAACTAGAATTTAAAATGAACTGTTACGGCCTCTGTCCTTCAGATTCCGCCCTCCTGAACTCCCCTGGGATCCTTGTCTTGGACTCGCTTTTCCACTGTCGACGCTCACCCGATCCCATCCCTTGGTCTCCTCTAACACTTCTGGGCCAAGGCCCCTCTCCTTAGGTGAAAACTTGTGCATTTAAGGATCTGGTTATTGTTTGTGCTGATTTCTGCAGTCTGTATCTTTAGGCCAGACCGTATTTCTAAATTCCAGGACCATATATTTTATTGCACGCTTGATATTTCTCCCTAAATATTCTACAAGTTTACCTCAAATCCAGTAAATTCAAAACTGAACTCATGTTCATTCTAATGCTCTTGAATGATAGTAATCTTAGACTCTTCCTCCCTTTCTACTCATCCGATTTCCATGTCGTCACACTTTCTATTATTTCTGTGCCTTAAGTTTTTCTCAAGACTGTCCTTTCTTTTCTCTCCCCTATACCTGCTGACTTAATTTAGGACTCATAATTTATGGCCTAGATTACTGTGATTACTGTGAGATTACTAGATTACTGTGAGATTATTAGATTACTGTGATTACTGTGAGATTACTAGATTACTGTGAGATTATTAGATTACTGTGATTACTGTGAGATTACTAGATTACTGTGAGATTATTAGATTACTGTGAGATTACTAGATTACTGTGATTACTGTGAGATTACTAGATTACTGTGAGATTACTAGATTACTGTGAGATTACTAGATTTCTGTGATTACTGTGAGATTACTAGATTACTGTGATTACTGTGAGATTACTAGA
>CM052652.1:3266800-3279612 GCA_028533165.1 Leontopithecus rosalia
GAGATTACTAGATCACTGTGAGATTACTAGATTACTGTGAGATTACTAGATTACTGTGAGAATCACCCCCAGGGTTCTCTTGTATTTGTGGCCCTTGCTGCAGTTTAACCTCCATGTTGCTATAAGAGTGAGCTGCTTCCTTTCTTGCTAAAAATAATGGCTTACCACTGGGTGTCATGGGGTTCAAACTCCTTTACTTGGCACATACATTCCTATTTAATTATCCCTCCTTTCTTCTCAACCTTATCTTCTACTCCTCTCTCTACAAACACTGTTCAATTTATCCATGAGCTTCTTGGGTTGCCCTGAACTGACATATTCTCTTGTGCCTTTGTACATTAAAAATGTTGTAGGCCAGGCACGGTGTCTCACACCTGTAATCCCAGCACTTTGGGAGGCTGAGGTGGGCAGATCACCTGGGGTCGGGAGTTTGAGACCAGCCTACCAACATGGAGAAACCCCATCTCTACTAAAAATACAAAATTAGCCGGGCGTGGTGGCACATGCCTGTAATCCTAGCTACTCGGGAGGCTGAGGCAGGAGAATCGCTTGATCCTGAGAGGCAGAGGTTGCAGTGAGCCAAGATGGCACCAGTGCATTCTAGCATGGGCAACAAGAGCAAAACTCTATCTCAAAAAAAAAAGTTGTAAGTTCTGGGAACACCCCCTTTCCTGTCCAGGGTTACTCCAGCCCATGGTTGCCTTTGTGCAAATTAGAGACCAATTCTTCATCCAGGCAGTCAAATCTATGGGTGCTCAGATTGGTAGTAGGTAGCGCCTTTGTGAGACACAGAAAAAGATACTTCCTCTGTGCTAAAGCAGCCACATGCTGCAGTGCAAGTCTTGGTGAGCTGAACACTGGCTCTCATTTTCTTTTCTGGCCCCCTTCAACCTGCTGGGACCCCCCTGGGCTGAACAACCCAAATAATGGAGTGTTGTGTTCCTACCTTCTCCTTCTCCTGAAACACTCTCGCTTAAGATTGGTGTAGATACAGAATTTCTGTCTCTGATTAGATCCATGGTATTTATCCTCTTATTTGCTCATCAGCCCTTTGGGAAATATGAAGAAAGCTGTGGGCCACTCTCCATAGAAAGCAACACTCTAGCATCCTTGTGACATGTAGCCTACCCGAAGTTAGAAACCACGTTCCCAGTGTTATTCAACTTCTGGGCTCTCGTGCCCAGGATAGAGTCTAACACTTAGTAGGCACTGAGTGGCTGGGGAACTTTTGAGAGCATTTTCTGACAATCCACGTAAGTGCTTTCTCTGTATTCTCACTACGTTATTTGCAAACTGCTGCCCTCTCCTAACGTATTTAGCATACTGCTGTCATTGCTTTCTCCTCTGTGTTCCCAACTAGGCTCTGAAATTTTCTAGAATGGGCACGGTTATCTTCATAGCTGTATTCCCAGCATCTAACACAGTACCAAGCCTGTAACAGGCATTTGATATGAATAGGGATTGAATACAATTTTTCAACTACTCTGGAAATACTACTGCTACTCCTGCTTTTCCCGCAAAATGCTTCTCTGTAAATTATCAACTTCTGCTGAGGCATAAACAGACTTTTTTTTTTTAAGATGGAGTTTCGTTCTTGTCGCCTAGGCTGGAGGTGCAATGGCACAATCTTGGCTCACTGTAACCTCCACTTCCTGGGTTCAAATGATTCTGTTGCCTCGACCTCCCTAGTAGCTGGGATTACAGGTGCCAGCCAGCATGCTCAGCTAATTTTGGAATTTTTAGTAGAGACAAGGTTTCACCATATTGACCAGGCTGGTCTTGAACACCTGACCTCAGGTGATCCACCTGCCTTGGCCTCCCAAAGTGCTCATATAACAGGTGTGTTACTGTGCCCGGCCATAAACAAACTTTTGTTGGATAGAATTTAGCTACTATGTAACTGTTTCTGAGTTGGAATCTATTAGTGAAAAGGTTAAAAACCAATGGTCTCAATTTCTGACCTTGCTATGGGAACCCGGCCTTTTGTCTCTAGCTGTTTTCGTGGCTTTCTCACTGTTCTCTGAGTAGCGTTCTGAATACTGCTTGCTTGCTGTCTTTTACCCTTTTAGATCCACCAGGACCCCCTGTCCCAGTCACTACCCTGGAAGGCAGGGAACTCTTAACAATGGAATGCTTTTGCACTCTTGAGTCAGGACTTTTTCCTAGACGAGAAGTATGTTTATTTGGTTTTACAATTTTCCATTAGTTTGCCTCCTAGAATTCTGTGTTTCATTAATAATCCAGTTGCTTGCCTTATAATTGATTCTCTTTGTAGGAAATTTTCTTTAGTTTTTTCTGAAACTGAAATCATCTTCATTTTGCCTTTCAAAATGGGACCAGTAATTAGTTTTGAGTGAAGGAAGACTTTCGTGGAAATGAACAATACAAGCAGTGTTTTCCTTTGTTTGAAAGATAGAACCAGACTTATATTTGGGCTTGAAAGTGATGATTTCCATTATTCCCCTTTCACAGGTCCTCTTCTCAGCAAATTCAATTTTTTATTAAAGCAAACCCAGCTGCTTACTGTCTCTCTTGGATTCATTTTAAGCTTCATGATCCTCCTGGGTTGTAGAATGTTTCAACTCCCCATCAAATTTTGTTGTCTAGGAATTTTACTTGTTTTTCATAGGTCATAGCAAGTTAAAAAATGACAGTGTGTCATAGTGAGCAAAAAGCAAATGTTCCTGGGTTATTTAAATTGGATTAAAATATGCCAGTGCCATGGTGACAGTAATATCAAATACGAAGCCCTTTATCTCTAGGCTCTCCAAACAGCTAATTAAAAAAAAGAACTATTTTCTATTCAAGTGGTTGGGTTTTTTTAAACCACATGTGCTGTTCAGTCCCTCAATGGCTTTAAGTGTCAGATTCTAAGTCAGAAGGGAGTTGGGTTGTCTTACGGAAAATCTCTTCCTGAATACTTTAGTAGAATTTGGGTGTATGTATAAATTTTGCATGAGCTATTTAACCATTTATTATAATTTTAATTTAACATGCTTGGTATGGAAATCTCATGTTTTCATGAAAACATTTTGAAAGCACTGCTTAAAAAGTAAATGTTGCTATTGTTTGAACTGAAGTATAAAAATGGGAAATACTGGTTTTGTGCTTATACCAGTCAAGTTGGGAGAGGGGAGCTATGGAAAGGACTTGGAGATCCTGGCTGAGGGTGCAGTGCCCGTGGGTCTGACAGGGAATACCATTTGGAGCCTCTAGCAGGATACTGTATTAGACTATCAAAGCCACCTGAACCTTGGGATTTGGGCCTTGGGTGATTTTAGCATCATGACTCTGCTTAAAGCATCTTTAATAAGTTTTGTTTTGATATTTGCTATTTCAGAGCAATAAACTGGAGGAGAAAAGAAGGCTTGAAGAGAACCGTAGACAGGAAGCATTTAGAGAGCATCAGCAATAGTAAGTTGATGTTTTCAGAACTTTGTACCTTTATAGGCAGATTGTTCATACAGGTTTTAAATTCAGGTGATGGTAACTTGTAAAAACATCTGCTATTGGATCATTGGCTGTTATATTAATTATGGAATAGAACTCTGTCACCATGTAAGTGAGAATCTAAGGTGGGCAACGTGTCTACTCACCAAAGTATTCTTTAGTAGTCAATTGATCAGCAATAACACTACATTTGAGAAATTCCCCGTTATAAATAACTTGGAAGACTTGATCCTTCGGTGATCCAAGGTACTTCTGCTTATGTTGACTTCCAAGATAACAATATAAGGATTGGGGTATATGCACTGAAGTGCCTGAGCAGAATCTAAACTGACCAGGGGTTTATCTAACGGACTGAGGACTACAACGTACTTGTATTTTTTTCTAGACAAGAATTAAGAAATCATTTAGTAGTTATTGGCAAAACTCTCAACTGGTGGTCATACATCGAGGTAATTTGCTGTATGATTTGCGAACAACAGTGGCCAATAGATGTAGGGCACCTATCACATGCTTTATAATGTACTCTACTTTGTTATGTAGGCTTTAAGGATAAGTTCGTGTCCTAACTCCTGGTAGCCCAGTTACCTGCACACTGATTAAAAAACAAAAACAAAGAATTTTATTTCTGGTTCTACATTAATTCTAAATGTGGTAGAAATAGAACCGAGCAGATCTGGGTTCCAAGTCTTAGCTCCCACTAAAACTCTTTGAATGTCAGTGTTTTTTTCTTAAATAGAGATAGTATCTATCTCATATGCCATTTGCAAGAATTAAATAAAATATGTAAATGACATAAAAGTGCCTGACTATTATAGGCCCTTGAAATGATCCTTCTTACCGAGGCCCTTATTGAATGGGATCATACAACTTTTATTTTATGGAGGCTGAGCACGGATTTCTGGCCCCACCGGAACCAGTAATGGGCCCTCCACTTTCATATGAAATGTTCACTGACTGCCTTGTTGTTTTCTCTTGCTTCACTCTTGTCCCTTGTTTGCAGAATTTAAGATCACTCAGATATTGGGGTGAGCATATTTGTGACACCCTCCAACATATTCCTCCTCTAAGCACAATATTCTCTGATTTCTCATGCCATTAGAATGATCTTGCCTCTATCGTAAACAGCTTAGCTCCTTCTTGCCTTAAGATTCAGAGGAAGGAATGGAAGAGAAGTTTCTCAACCCTCTGCTTTGTTCCTTAGCAAGTTAGGTGCTATGCCTCTGCTACCCAGGCCAGAAAATAGATGGGAGATGGGATGGGGTAGGATGGAAGTGTTGATAAGTGATGTCATCCTCCTTTGCTGAAAGGAGCATCACTCTCATTTTCATCACAGAATCTGTAGCCTGTCTCTCCCCACTCTTCTTCTAAGGCAGGCATCGGAGTGAGGATCTGGTAGGAAGCTATGGAGCAAAGCACCAGGAGAAACTGTCTGTCTTGCAGAGAAATATGGTGGGAGGGAGGCACCAGATGAAGGATGTGAATATATCATTGTCTCCCCTTTCGTGGGTAGAGAATGAATGAGAATTTATTTTTAGGCTCAGCCTGAAGAGTTGAGCGTGATTAGGGGCTGGGCTGGGGGCTTTAGTAGCCTAGAGTCACAAATGATAACAAATGTCATTGTCCTGCGAGACTAGTATGTCCTATGGCATACTCGTTTTACATCGGAAGAGGGAAGACCTATTTAGCAGTGAGGGGCCTGGGGTACAGGACTGGATGGTTGAATGGGTTCCTTCTCTGGAGAGTTCTACATATGGCAAAGTAAAGGGTAAGAGACTCTTGAAGTTTTAATAGATATTGGAAGTTGTGCACCCAACTTCCTTTCTTTTATAGTTCCAGCTTCTTGAGTTTGTGTTTTACTAAATACAGAAGATCAGTCACCCTTTTTTTGTAAAGAAAAAAGTTTGCCCTCAGCCACCCAGCCTACTATCAGTGGAGCTGAATTCAATTACATGCACATTTCATTCTTGCTCTTTCTTCTGCTTATTGTAAAAGTCCCAGTTAACCAGGAAAAAGGGAGGCTGGCTAAAAATGAGAAGTATCTCAAATTGATTTTTAAAGCCTATTGAGAAACACGAGAAGAGGTATATGTGTGAGGTTCTTTTTTGAAAGAGTTTTATGTTTTGAATTACTTTTGAAATTAAAAGACCAATAGCCCATGAAACGAGCAGCCATTATTTAGTTAGAAATATAAAAGAGATTTAGAAAAGATGGATCCTCTATGACAAGTCCTTTTTTTTGTCTTTTTGTCTTTTTTTTTTTTTTTAAGACGGGGTTTCACCATGTTGGTCAGGCTGAACTTGAACTCCCGATCTCAGGTGATCCACCCACCTTGGCCTCCAAAGTGCTTGGATTACAGGCATGAGCCACCATGCCTGGCCATGACAAGTCTTTATCATACCTTCTTATAATCAGTTTATGGTGGGAAAAATGTCTAGGAAAGCTCTGTGGATTTTTTTTTTTTTTTTTTGAGATTGAGTCTCACTCTGTTGCCTAGGCTGGATTGCAAAGGCACGATCTTGGCTCACAGCAACCTCTGCCTCCTGGGTTCCAGTGATTCTCCTGCCTCAGCTTCCTGAGTAGCTGGGATTACAGGTGCCTGCCACCACACATGGCTAATTTTTGTGTTTTTAGTAGAGACGGGGTTTCACCACATTGGCATGGTCTCAAACTCCTGAGGTCTTGAACTCCTGACGTCAGATGATCCACCTGCCTCGGCCTCCCAAAGGCCTGGGATTACAGGTGTGAGTCACCGCACCCAGCCAGCCCTCTGGATTTTTAACAGCACAGAGGTTTTGCCAGACCAACCAGACTGGCTACCCCCACCTCCCAAATTAGATTCTCCTGAAACTGTCAAATGAAGGAACACAAAATAGAAACATACCTAAGAAATTCTTTCAAGCCAGTTAATACTTGGCTAGTTTCACTGTGCTGCAATGTCCGATACTCATAGCAGAGCAAGAATGATTTTTTTTTTTTTTTTTTGTAGAGAAGGGTAACCATGGACTTGAGCAGACTGTAAATCCAAGTTGCTGGAGATAAAGCTCATGATAGCAACCTGGGGCACCACTGTGAGAATCTTAATGTGCTCTTTCTTAACACCCTGCTCCTGACTTCATTCATTTGCTTCTGATTATTTTTAGTGTTGTCAATTATTTAGCTAACAGGCAGAAAACTAGGCTTTTATTGACATCCAAAGGGACTCTCCTGAGTGTAATAATGAAGGCAGTTTATCGAATGCCTGTGAGGTTGCTTTCTAATTGTACGCATTAATCTGACCGTGCAAGCTGGCTGAAAATACACAAGCAGATTGCACATGCAGATGGAGCACACAGGATGGTTTTTATGAGAAGACCTCTGGATTGTACTTCTGCAGTACTGTCTTTTCCTTTAAAAATCGAATGACTGTGACTGTTTCAATGAGCAGCTGAGAGGAGAACAGATTAATGGTACATTAAGTCTGCTACTCTGGCTGGGGACAGACTCCAATTTTATAATTTGGAATTAGTTCTAGGATTCTTGAGCCTGAAAACAGAGGGTGGGAATCAGCAGTTAGCCTTGGTCTAAGTTTTGAGGTTATTTTTAGTCTCCGTAATAATTTATTACTTATAAAAATTCATTTATGATACCTTTGGGTGGTCTTTTCAATTAAATGGAACATGTGAAAAAACAGTTGATAAACCATTTTTTAAAAACCATCATAGGATGAATTTGTTCAAACATCTCTAAGCATTATACATGTCTATACTTACCAACTGCATTGAAGGCAGAAGGAAGGAAGTAAAGAGGGAATGGTTCAAGGCCCAAATGGTCATATTTAGAATACACCTGAGATTCTAATCAATGTCACGTGTGTGTGATTTTATTCAACAGTGCTGTGTGCATATTGGATAGTTCTTATATGAAATAGCTACTCTTTCTGTATACTTAGAAGTGCTTGGTATATTTAAAAGTGGAACTAATAGAATAATACTTTTTGTAAATAGCTTTTAAAAATGCATGGGAAATAACTATCTTTGGAAGGGGAATTGTTAAACCACCTCTGTGAACAAACTCTCTACTTGTTTGTTGGGTTGAGGGAGGTGGGAGGGAAGAAGTTGCAAAAGGTGTTTTGCTTTGCTAGTACATACTAGAAAATTCCAGCTTATCCATTGCCCTGTATGACATGCACATGTCTTTAACTTTGCTGTACTTTATATATTGTGTACGTACTGGACAAATGAGTTCTTATTTTATATCTGGTCTCTACAGATATAAAATCTGTATTATTTATTTATTTATTTTGAGACGGAGTTTTGCTCCTGTTACCCAGGCTGGAGTGCAATGGTGCGATCTCGGCTCACCGCAACCTCCACCTCCTGGGTTCAGGCGATTCTCCTGCCTCAGCCTCCCGAGTAGCTGGGATTACAGGCACGCGCCACCGTACCCAGCTAATTTTTGTATTTTGAGTAGCGGTGGGGTTTCACCATGTTGACCAGGATGGTCTCGATCTCTTGACCTCATGATCCAGCCGCCTCAGCCTCCCAAAGTGCTGGGATTACAGGCGTGAGCCACCGCGTCCGGCCCCGGAAAACTTATTTGAAAGAGCTAGTCTTTTGATATATTTAAAAACACACCAAGTGTTAAGAGTAACAACCATTAGGTATTTTTTTGTTATTTCACAGGAGTGGTTGCATTTGGGAATAGAGTCATTGAGCTTGGTGTTTTGGAGAGTATGCTGACTGCTCATTGGATGGTGGCAGGTCGGGAGAGGAGCGAGTATGCAGAGACAGGTTGTGAGTTAGATTAGTTCAGATTGTCTAATCATTGTTCTATATGTGAATTTTAATTAATATTTCTGTCTGCTAAAGGATGGTTGTGAGTTAGATTAGTTCAGATTGTCTAATCATTGTTCTATATGTGAATTTTAATTAATATTTCTGTCTGCTAAAGGATAAATAGGTCCTAATGCTAAAAGTTTGTTAAAAGTAGAGGGGAGAAATGAGGGGGCAGAAGGCAGCAAAACACACTGCCACGTGTGTACCTATGCAACTATCTTGCATGTTCTGCACATGTACCCCAAAACCTAAAATGCAATAAAAATTAAAAAAAAAAAGTAGAGGTGGTAAATTAATCCCTTTTCAAGTGTCCTTTTGTGGGTTTTTAGGAAGTCCTGTCTTCTGGGAGTGACCTTTGTTAATCTGCCTCTTGGAGTTGGATGTCATTCGGTCCTTAGTCATTAGAAAGGTGGAAGAGGGTGGCGGGAAGGGCTTTTGTTAGTATCTCTGTATATAGAAGACTGCCTTGGATTATAACCTTAAAAGTCTATATACGCATTTTTAGAAAGGTGCCTGGGCATGTTGTGGATCCAGTTAATTATTTGCAATATTTAAGCTTTATAGATGTGCTGAGGACATGGTGTATGATTAAAAGTAGGGCCAGTGAGCTAGCCAGTTTGTACACTTTTTTGGTCATAATTGATAAAAAAAGACGCATGTTGGACATGGAGTTGTTAAACCACCTCTGAGCAGCGTAGGTCAGGACGTGTTCATTACGTTGGCAGCAGAGGGGCAGAAGGAAGTGAAAAGGGAGAGATGTGCACAGATGTATTCATATTTACATTTTGATGCTAGCCATTGACGTAGGTGCATCTCTCGGTTGTATTACAGGAATATCTTAAGTAACTAAATAGAAACATACCTTCCTGCTAATATTTTAATGTTGTAGATCTGCTAATTTTCTTAGAAACATTATACTTATAATTATACACATATTCTGTGGCTTTGTGTTTCATTTTAAATTAAGCATTAAGGGAATGCTGTATATTAATTGGAGCTCTACCAATACCTTTATCTACAGGCCTGTTGCCATTTTTGTCTTCTATAAAACTTTTGTCCCAAGAAAGGTGGGATTACATTTTTTTTCTAACAGATTGAGTTTGTGTAGTGTATTCTTAGTTATCAAAATACTTATATATGGGTATTTTCAATTGGTAAATATTCATGATGTGAAGAAGCATGATACATACAGTATGATCTCAATCCTATAAAATTGGATATTGAATCAATCTGTATTCACACAGGACTTAGAAGGACACGTCAAACTGTACAACTGCTTGTGCTTGTGGATAACTTTGTTCTTTGTTTCTTGTGTGTTTTTAGTTTACTTTTAAAAAATAAAGATTATTTTAAAAGCTTGAAAAACACCTGCTGAGTAATTTTGAACCTGTGGAATGGCAGACTTAATATTTGGCACATTCGATATAGGCTTTTTTCATTTAATTTTCAGATCAACCTTTGAGGGATGTATCCCCATTTTATAGGTGGAGGCTTAGGTAATTAAAATTTCTCCAAGTCACAGAGACAGTGAGTGATGCAACTAAATCTAAGTCTTGGGAGTTTTGGGGGTAGGAAAAATAGGTGATTGAGAAGTAAATTACATACTTTATAGGTAAGGAATATCTGAGTAGGGTGTAGGGTGTAGGATGTAGGGGTGGCAAGAACTGTAGAAACACAGGCTACCTGCGGAGAGGACTGTTGGAGAGGGTGGGACAGGCAGCTCAGAGAGAAAGACTTGGGCAGTTGACTTTTATTTCTTTCTACCAAGATCTGGATTTTGCTAGAATAGGTAAAAGTGCAGCTGAGGAAATGTGTCTGCTTTCTCTGTGATCAGCATGTATGAATGACCTCCTCTTCCCAGGCCCGACACTGCATTAGTACCATAATTAAACTTACTGTAGGGTGGATGGGCTTTTGTGACCTCTCCTGGCTGCACTCTATTCCTAGGTACCATTTCCAACATTGTTTCTAGGGGAGAAGGGGCTCAGTTCTAAAAATCTCAGTTGGAAAAGCTCTTGGAATCAAGCCCACTCCAAAACAGGGCCTTCCTGTTTCTAAACTGCCATGCGCCACCTTGAGCTCAGCCTGTCGATTGTAATATTGGAAAGTTTTCTTCATTTTTGCCATTGAAACCATGCATCTGTTTTACTTCCATTTGAATAATAGTGTGATTAGTTCCTATGGGGCACATCTTCATCTATTTTAGTCTCTTAGAGCTGAGAATCCAGGCAAGTCTGCTGAATATGCACACTTAGGCACCAAGTTTGCCTTTCAATATGCTCACAAAACTTCTAATGTCCTTCGTGGGAGCTTCTGAAAGACACTTAAGGGCTCAGTTGATCCCTTATCCAGATGGTAGACTTAAACTCAACCTTGAATTTTATAATCCAGGTAAGGTGAATAGAAAGTCATCCTATTCATAACTTTCTATCTTACGCTAATAAAGTGAACTTACGGATACAAAAATCTCATATTTAATTTGTTCAGAATAAGACTGAACAGCTTATGAAAAATCTAGTCAGAGGGGATTCCCACCTATTGAATGTCAAATTATGCTGATGGTTAAAACCATGTTAAAATCTCTACCCATTGTCAATTCTCCTTGCAGATATCCTGGTGTATGTTACCTCGTTTTCATTCCCACTGCCTCTGGCCTCATGTCAGTCCTATCACATGCCACTTGAATCATGGTCTGTGTCTTCTGTGACTCCTTGCCACCCCCCCACTCTACTACCATGACTCCATTCCTATCTTTGCAACCAGTCACTTCATTGTCTTACATGCTTCGTTAAGTTTCGTTTCTAAAGCACAGCCTTTGTCATGTCACTCTCCTGGTCTAACAGATTTGTTTATCTCCTATTTTTGCTGCCTGTAAAATGAATTCCAGACTCCTTAGACATAACATGGGGAACCATGGGCCATCTTAGATGTCAGAAAGGACTTATACCATTTGCGTCTGTGTTACGTTGATGTGATTTGGCCGTGTCAACACCCAAATCTCATCTTGAATTGTAGCTCCCATAATTCCCATGTGTTGTGGGACAGACCTGGTTGGAGGTAATTGAATCATAGGGGTGAGTCTTTCCCATTGCTGTTATTGTGATACTGAATATGTCTCAAGAGACCTGGTCGTTTTATAAAGGGTAGTGCCCCTGCACACACTCTCTCTTGCCTGCCACCATGTAAGATGTGTCTTTGCTCCTCCTTCACCTTCCACCATGATTACGAGGCCTTCCCAGTCATGTAGAACTGTGAGTCAATTAAATCCCTTATTCTTTATAAATTACCCAGTCTCAGATATGTCTTTATTAGCAGCATGAGAACAGACTAATACTTAGTTTATTTAGGGGAAGGTTTAAGAAAGTGAGCTTTGCTCTGGATTAGATGTTATCAGGAAGTAGGGGTAGGTTTATGATGAGGTATCTTTTTTTTTTTTGAGATGGAGTTTCGTTCTTGTTACCCAGGCTGGAGTGCAATGGCGCGATCTCGGCTCACCGCAACCTCCGCCTCCTGGGTTCAGGCAATTCTCCTGCCTCAGCCTCCTGAGTAGCTGGGATTACAGGCACGCGCCACCGTGCCCAGCTAATCTTTTGTATTTTTAGTAGAGACGGGGTTTCACCATGTTGACTGGGATGGTCTCGATCTCTTGACCTCGTGATCCACCTGCCTCGGCCTCCCAAAGTGCTGGGATGACAGGCGTGAGCCACCGCGCCCAGCCCTATGATGAGGTATTTTAATCTTATCTAGAAAGAGGGAAGACTAGAGTGAGACTCATGCTGGAATTGATAAAGAAGCAGCAGTCACTCATACTGGCCATAATTTTGGGATGTTTGGTCACTTTTGTAGTTTGTACAAGGTCCATGTATTTTTCTGTGTTCAGACATGTTATAGATTGGTCTTGTTTTTGTTATGAGCTATTATAGTGACAGTGACCTCTTTGGATGTTGACATTATGTTACTTGGTTACTTTCAACAGTAGAACACCAAGGCCTAGCTGTGAGTGCCAGGCCAGTTTTTCTCTTTCTCTGTATGTAATTAATAATTGGTAAAAAAATAAAAGTTGGGCCGGGCGCAGTGGCTCAAGCCTGTAATCCCAGCACTTTGGGAGGCCGAGGCGGGTGGATCACGAGGTCAAGAGATCGAGACCATCCTGGTCAACATGGTGAAACCCCATGTCTACTAAAAATACAAAAAATTAGCTGGGCATGGTGGCGCATGCCTGTAATCCCAGCTACTCGGGAGGCTGAGGCAGGAGAATTGCCTGAACCCAGGAGGCGGAGGCTGCGGTGAGCCAAGATCGCGCCATTGCACTCCAGCCTGGGTAACAAGAGTGAAACTCCGTCTCAAAAAAAAAAAAAGTTCTTTGTAAATTCTGGATATCAGCCCTTTGTCAGATGGGTAAACTGCAAAAATTTTTTCCCATTCTGTTGGTTGCTGATTCACTCTAGTGACTGTTTCTTTTGCCGTGCAGAAGCTGTGGAGTTTGATTAGGTCCCATTTGTCTATTTTGGCTTTTGTTGCCAATGCTTTTGGTGTTTTGGTCATGAA
>CM052652.1:3279712-3322347 GCA_028533165.1 Leontopithecus rosalia
GTTCCTTTCTTACAAAATAGTTTCACTTGGTTTTTTTATCACTGGAACCTAGTACCATCCATGTTCTCCTTTTGGGAGGGCAGGAGAGCTGGGGTTAGACTGCCCGCGTTTAAACTATAACGTTTTTCCTCATTAATAGAACATTATTTAACCTCCTGGGGCCTGGGGTGGGGGGTAGCAGTAGCTGCCAACTCAGAAGATTAACTGATACAGTCGTAAGTGATCTAGGATAGTGTTTGGGAAGAGATGCCGAATACAGTGTAACTCCAACAAGGACAGCAGAGGAAGAAGGGAGGGAAAGTGAGCAGCCAACTCCAGCCTTTACCCCCAACAATAGAGCCTGAGAACCAGTTCTTGATGCATGAGTTTCACTAAGAAGGCCCTGAGGCCCAGAAAGCACTCCAGGTAAACATACTATACCTGGGGAAATATGTGGTCCCCATCCTAAAGACAAGCCACCTGCGCAGCCAACTTAATCACTTCTCTGTGAGCTCTAAGAGCCATAATAAAATAATTACATAAAAATGAGCTCTAGTCCAACTAATAGTAAATCCAAGAAAGAAAAAGGCATAGATACCAGAACCATTTATGAGCAAAGAAAACAGCAACATTTGTAGTCAAATATATGCTTGGTTTTCTGTTTAAATAAGAATCAACAGGCTCTAATTAAAATCATGGAGGATTTTAGCACTAGAAGAGGCACAAGGAAGACACAGGGATAGGAACTGCAATAAGTTTTTTCCTTTGTTGCATGAGTGAATGTTGGATATCAATTACAGAGATTGATAGAAAAATTAATGTGCTTATTATGTGTTTAATTATGTGCTCATTATATGTACAAATTAGGATAAACAGTACAAAGACATGTAGGTATAACACAACAAATACAAATTTGATCATAAATTTCTGTCTTTACAATAAAAGGCAGAAAAGAAGGTGGGATTTAAAAAAAAAGTAACAAAAAAGCAAAATATTACATCTAATAAGTCAGCATTCACAAAAAAGCTGTACAGGCTGAATTTTCTTATTAGATTGCATACAAATCTAGCTATATTTGATTACAAGGGATATCTATAAATCAAGAGTTGAAAACAAAGGCATGTAAAATATAAACATAAATGCTAAGAAAAGAAGCAATTTGAGTATGAGACAAATTGAATTCAAGGTGAAAAGCATTCAACAGGATAAAGGGTATTTTATGCGATAAAATATATAATCCAAAGGAAAATGCGAGTCATAAATCTCTATCAAAATAGATTTGAAATACATAGGACAGAAACTGTTAGTCTGTTATATAGACAATGGATTTGCCAAATTTTCCTTTTATTTAATTAATTTTCCATAGAAATTAACAGATCAAGTGAACCAAAAAACTGCAAAGAAAGAGGGTTTGAATGACCGGCTGAGCATGGCTGCAGAAACATAAAGTGTTGTAGTCAATATATGCAGACGCATTCTTTATAAATACTGACTTCAAAACACTCAAATCTACCACAAAATTGTCCATGTTCAAGGCCTCAAAGACACTCGGTAACCTCCAAAAACCCCCCAAATTCTAGAAAGCCACAGTCCCTGAGAAAAATGTAGTAAAATTAGAAATTAAACAATATGAGATTATAAAGTCTATTTACTTAAAAGTTTGTTTTCTGTTCTTCTTTTTTTTTTTTTTCCCAGACAGGGCCTTGCTCTGTCACCCAGGCTAGAGTACAGTGGCATGACCATGGTTCACTGCAGCCTTGACCTCCTGGGCATGAGCAATCCTCCCGCCTCAGCCTCCCAAGTAGGGGGACTACAGGTGTGTACCACCAGGTCTGGCTAATTTTTTAATTAAAACATTTAAAGTATCTTTGAAAATGACTATTGGGGAAAAAATTAAAACCAAAACTGAAATTACTTTGAGATATAAGACTAAAAACTTTAAAGCTGGTCAGAATAACAAAGTGTTACTGGCATTTTAATCAATCTATAAATTGATTCATTGAATGCTATAGAGAATCTAAAGTAGACCCATATTTATATAAAAATTCAGTATTTAGGACTTTAGCTATGAATGAAAGTATTTCTTTCAAATAAATGTCAAAAGGATACACAGTTTGACAATTTGTATTCAATCAACACAAAAAAAGTAATGAAGGATGATTTTATACTTTTATACTTTGGTGGTAGAAACTCCTTTTTAAGAAATATATTCAAATCTCAGAAGCCATAGAGACTATAGATTTAAGTACATAAAAAATTTAAAATCTATGATTGAAGATATAATGAATAAAGTTTCAAGTAAATAATAATATAGGAAAAAATATTTGCCTCAAACATAATGGATAAAGACTTAATCTCACAAAGAATATTTATAGGATAATAAGAAAATAACTCTAAAAAATTGGCAAAATACTTGAACAAGCAGTTAAAAGAAGAAATAGGAATCAAAATATTCAGCTTTACTAATGATTAGAGAACCACAAATATAGATTTCATTATTACAGTGGCAAAAATGTCAATGGATTGATCATACCTCATATTAGGAAAGGAGCTTTCATCTATTCAACAGTGAGCACCTGATGTAGTAGCACGTGCCTGTAGTCCTAGCTACTTGGGAGACTGAAGCAGGTAGATCACTTAAGCCAGGAGTTTGAGGCTGGAGTGAATTATGATCACAGCACTGCACTCCAGGCTGAGTGACACAGGGGAGACCCTCTCTCTTAAAAACCCTAATCAGAAAAACCCTCTAAACTAATGAGCACCTAGTGTACGTCAAGCACTATACTAGGTTCTAGGCATGTATTGTGAATAAAGCAAATATACCTCCATGAGCAGATATGGAAATTAATAGACAAGCTCACAAAGAACTGCATAGGATAACAGATTCCAACACTTCCCGTGAGGGAGCATAGTGGTAGAGATAGGGTAACTGATTGAGCATAATTTCCGGGGAGGGGAACATCTCAGCGTGGTAGATAGGACCTGACTTTCCAAGAAAATGATATTTGAACTGAAGATAAAAGGATGAGAAGGAACCAGACATGCCGATAACCAGATATACAGTTCTAGGCTGAGGCAATGACGTGCAGGGTATTCAGCAACCTGAAAGGGAGCTGGTGTGTTTGGGCTGAAATGAATAAAAAGATAATGAAGTTGGCAAGACGGGCAGGAGCTCGGCAGGTGAAGTGGACCACACAGGCCATGGCGCAGCGTCTGCATTTTACTCAAGCCACAGGGATAACCTGCAGAAGGTTTTTATTTTTCAAAAAGAAATGACTACTCTGGCTGTGAATAGATTTGAGAAGAAATGGAGAAACGACTGAAGACGTTACGGTAGCCGCCCAGGTGAGAGCTGGTGGTGGCTCAGCTTAAGTGATGTCAGTGCAGAGAAAAGCACGGGCATGAATTGTTTCATTGCAGCTCACAGACGTTCTATTTTCAAAGATTTTCTACACGGTAAGTTTGTGGCAACCCCGTGTTGAGCGAGCCTATTGGTGCCGTTTTTCCAAAAGCACGTGCTCGCTTTGTGTCTTCATGTCACATTTTGGTAATTTGTGCAATATGTCAAGCGCTTTCATTATGATTACGTCTGATTTGGTGATCTATGATCAATGATTTTTGTTGTTACTATTGTAATTGCTGGAGCAACCCACAAAGGCTGCCCACAGATGACTGTGTATTCAATCAGTAGATGTTGCATGTGTTCCGACGGCTCTACTGACTGGCTGTTCCCCTGTCTGTCTCTCTTTCCTCTTCGGATCTTCTGATTACCTGAGACACAACAGTATTCAAATTAGGCTGGTTAATAACTCTACGGGGGCCCCTAAGCATTCAAGTAAAAGGAAATATCACGTCTCTCATTTTATTGATGCTATTTTCTTTTTCAAAATTATTATACTTTAGGCTGGGTGCGGTAGCTCACGCCTATAATCCCAGCACTTTGGGAGGCCGAGGCGGGTGGATCACGAGGTCAAGAGATCGAGACCATCCCAGTCAACATGGTGAAACCCCATCTCTACTAAAAATACAAAAAATTAACTGGGCATGGTGGCGCGTGCCTGTAATCCCAGCTACTCAGGAGGCTGAGGCAGGAGAATTGCCTGAACCCAGGAGGCGGAGGTTGCAGTGAGCCGAGAACGCGCCATTGCACTCCAGCCTGGGTGACAAGAGCGAAACTCTGTCTCAAAAAAAAATTATTATACTTTAAGTTCTGGTGTACATGTGCAGAATGTCTCTCATTTTAAATCAAAAGCTAGCAATGACTAAGCTCAGTGTGGAGGCATGTTGAAAACCAAGACAAGTCAAAAGCTAGGTAGGCCTCTTGCACAAGTTAGCCACGTTGTGAATGCAAAGGAAATTAAAAGTGCTACTCCAGTGAGCACATGAATGATAAGAAGGCAAAATAGCTGTATTGCTAATACGGAGAAAGTTCAAGTGGTCTGGATAGAAAATCACACTAGCCAAAACATTCCCTTAAGCCAAAGCCTAAACTAGAGACGGCCCTAGCTCTCTTCAGTTCTATGAAAGCTGAGAGAGATGAGGAAGCTGCAGTAGAGAAGTTAGAAGCTAGCAGAGGTTGGTTCATGAGGTTTAAGGAAAGAGGTCTGCTCCATAACACAAGCACGCAAGGTGAAGTAGCAAGTGCTGGTGTCTAGAAGATCTAGTGAAGGTCATTGATGAAGGTGTCTACACTAAAGAACAGATTTTTTTTTTTTTGAGACAGAGTCTTGCTGTATTGCCCAGGCTGGAGTGCAGTGGCACAATTCTGGCTCATTGCAACCTCTGCCTCCCGGGTTCAAGTGATTCTCTTGCCTCAGCCTCCCTAGTAGCTGGGACTACAGGCACCTGCCATCATGCCTAGCTAGTTTTTGTATTTTTAGTAGAGACAAGGTTTCACCATGTTGGCCAGGCTGGTCTTGAACTCCTGACCTCAGATGATCTGCATACCTTGGCCTCCCAAAGTGCTGGGATTACAGGCGTGTGCCACTGTGCCTGGCCTAACAGATTTAATGGAAGAAAATGCTATCTAGGACTTTCATAGCTAGAGAGGAGAAGTCAATACTTACTTCAAAGAACAGGCTAATTTTTGTTAGGGGCTAATGCAGATGGTCACTTTAAATTGAAGCCAATGCTCATTTGCCATTCTGAAAATCTTAGGGCCCTTAAAAAGTTTGCTAAGTTGAGTGTATGCTCTGTAAATGGAACAACAAAGGCTAGATGACAGAACTTCTGTTTATATCGTGGTTTACTGAATATTTTAAGCCCACTAATAAGACCTGCTCAGAAGAAAAGACTCCTTTTCAAAATGTTGCTGCTCACTGACAATGCACCTAGTCACCCATGAAAACAACATTAATCTCCTTGTATATTTCCCAGGCATCTCAGAGTTAGCATATCTAAACTTAAACTTTTGGTATTTTTCTTCCCAAACCTTGGTTCTAATACCTATTAAGATATTTGGCAGTATTTCTAAGCCAAATATCAAAACCAAGAACCAACATTTGGGAAGAAAAATATCAAAAGTTCAAGTTCAGACATGCTAAGTTTGAGATGCCTGGGAGATATACAAGAAGATTAATGTTTTCATGCCTGCTAATGCAGTATCCATTCTGCAGCCCATGGACCAAGGAATAAATCTGATGTTCACATCTTATTATTTATGAAATAGATTTTTAAGGCTATAGATGATGATTCTCCCAATGGATCTGGGCAAACTAAATTGAAAACCTTCTAGAAGGGATTCACCATTCTAGATGCCATCAAGAACACTTGTGATTCATGGGAGGAGGTAAAAATATCAACATTGACAGGGATATGGAAGAGGTTGATTCCAGCCCTCATGGATAACGTTGATGGATGCAAGACTTCAGTGGAAGAAGTAACTGCAGATGTGGAAAGAGCAAGAGAACTAGAATTAGAAGTGGAGTGTGAAGATGTGACTGAATTGTAATCTCTTGATCAAATTTAAATGGATGAGGAGTTGCTTTTTATGAATGAGCAAAGAATGGTATTTCTTGAGATAGAAACTACTCCTGATGAAGATGCTGTGACCATTGATTAAATGACTTAGAATTTAGAATATTATATACACCTTGCTGATAAAGTGATGGCAGCATTTAAGAGATTGACTTTTATTTTGAAAGAAGTTCTGCTATGGGCAAAATGCTGTCAGACAGCACTGCATGCCACACACAAATCTTTCCTGAAAGAAAAAGTCAATTGATGCAGCTGACTTCATCGTCTTATTTTAAGAAATTGCCACAGTAAGTCTGGCCGTTAGCAACTACCACCCTGAGTAGTCAGCAGCCATCACCAAGAACCTCCAGCCGCAAAAAGAGTGCAACTCACCAAAGGCTCAGATGTTAGCGTTTTTTACCAATAAAGTATTTTAAAATTAAGGTATGTACAGTTTTTGAGACATAATGCTATTGCACACCTAACAGACTGTGATACAGTGTGAACCCAACTTTTATATGAATGGAAAACAAAAATTCCATGACTCGCTTTATTGCGATATTTGATTTGCTTTTCTGCAGTGGTCTGGAACCAAACTCACGATATCTCTGACATATGCCTATACCTACATATTATATGGAATTTCAGTAGGACAAATTGATATTGGGGATAAAGAAGAAGGAAGAACCAAGGATGACTCCCAAAGTTCTGACTTTATGTATTGGAGGCGCAGTGATGCTGTGTCCTGAGATGGGGCTACAAGGTGACATCAAGAGTTTATATATTTAGACAAATAGCAAGAGTTTGAGATGCTGGGAGATATCAAATGGGCAGTTGTGCACATGCATTTGGTCTCAACGAGCAGATATGTGGGAAATATACATTTAGAAATTATTACCATGTAAATACAAAGCCATGAAAATAAAGTCACTCAAGTCTCCCTATATCTGTACCTATCTTCCTTTCACAAAAAGTAAAGAGTCCTTCCTCAATTATAATAGGGGAAGCGCTCTCCTTTTAATCATTGACCAATCACTGGTTACGTATACTCAGGAACTTATCCACATATTCTTTCTCAAGGTTATTTCTTCTGTGACCCCCTTCTGTCCAGTCTTCCCCTCCTCTCTCCTGGATTATTTCTATCAACACACAAACATCACCCATTGAAGAAAACTTTTGATTCCACAGCCTCATCCAGTTACTGCCTCCTTTCATTGTTCTCCTTCTCAGTTGTTCAAGAGTTATTGATAAATGCCATATCTATTCCCATATCTCCATTTAATCATGAGTCCAGTTCAATCAAGTTCCATCCCATCATCATACCCAAATCATTCCTGTCAAGATCACAGCCATTGTCACTGGTCTTCCTCTCTTTTGACCTGTCAGCAGTAGTGGAGAATTAGTACTTAAAGGAGGTTAGCTGTGGTTCTGAATTGCCACTTTCATAAAGTTAATTTTTGGTGAAAACATAAATTTGTATAGATCAGCTTGGCACTATGAAGTATGGTTTAATCATGCATAGGCTGAGTGCAGTGGCTCCTGCCTGTAATCCCAATACTTTGGGAGGCTGAGGTGGGAGCATCACTTGAGGCCAGAAGTTTGAGATCAGCCTGGGCAACACGGCAAGACCCCACCTCTAAAAAAAATCAGCTGGACATGGCGGTGTGCTTCTGTTGTCTAAACTACTTGAAAGGCTGACATAAGAGGATCGCTTGAATGTGGGAGATCGAAGCTGCTGTCCAGCCTGGGCAAAAGAGTGAGACCCTGTCTCAATAAACAAAAACAAAAAGTTGCATATCTATGTATGGCAACCTATATTAGAATATAAATCTACTTCTAGTTACGTATCCTAGACAAGTATTTATGTATTTGCACAAGATACCTATACCAGGTTGCTCACTGGAAAAAACCAGAAATATCCATCTGTAAGAATGTTAAATGTATTGGCCGGGCGCGTTGGCTCAAGCCTGTAATCCCAGCACTTTGGGAGGCCGAGGTGGGTGGATCACGAGATCAAGAGATCGAGACCATCCTGGTCAACATGGTGAAACCCCGTCTCTACTAAAGATACACAAAATTAGCTGGGCACAGTGGTGCGTGCCTGTAATCCCAGCTACTCAGGAGGCTGAGGCAGGAGAATTGCCTGAACCCAGGAGGCGGAGGTTGCGGTGAGCCGAGATCGCGCCATTGCACTCCAGCCTGGGTAACAAGAGCAAAACTCCATCTCAAAAAAAAAAAAAAGAATGTTAAATGTATTATATCCATATCATAAAATGCTATTCAGCGCCTGAAGGAATCAGATATATATTTATAAATACGAAAATATCTCAAGGATGTGGTTAGATCAAAAATCAATTTTCAGGACAAAATACAGCATCCCACTTGAACAAAATATGTTAGTTTGGAGTAGGAAAAGCTATAGTTAAAAAACATAGACACCAAAATTTCAGTGAGTTAAAGAACAAGAGGTTTATATCTTTCTTGTGGAATAATCCAGGGCTGATGTTTGAGTCAGGTTAGCTTTCACCCCTGGCATTAAAAACTGCAGGCAAATAGTGGCTCTACTACCCTTTGCAAATGACTTGCAAGCTCACGTTAGGTACCATCATCAGACAGAAGGATGAAAGAGCATTAAGAATCCTGTGAGAAGTTACTGATGTGGGTCACTTCAGCCTGGCTTGTACATTTACTCACATTTCATTGGCCAGAATGCAGACATACGCTCCTATGTCACATAGAATGGCATGGGAGCTCGGAAACGTAGTCTAGCTGTATATCCAAGAAGCAGATAAATACATTTTAGAGAATAACTGGGGGCTGGGTGCTATTGACGACTCAGGCCTGTAATACCAGCACTTTGGGAAGCTGAGGCAGGTGGATTACAAGGGCAGGAGTTCGAGACCAGCCTGACCAACATGGTAAAACCCCGTCTCTAAAAATATATAAAAATTAGCCGGGCACAGTGGTGCGTGCCTGTAGTCCCAGCCACTTGGGAGGCTGAGGCAGGAGAATCACTTGAACCCAGGAAGCAGAGGTTGCAAAGGGCCGAGATTGTGCCATTGCACTTCAGCCTGGACAACAGAGTGAGACTCTGTCTCAAAAAAAAAAAAAAAAAGAAAAAAGAAAGAGAATAGCTGGCCTTCTCTGCCTTATTCTAATTACCCTCCCCCAAAGTAAACCACTATTCATTTGTATATAATTTAAAATAGATATTTGTCAATTAGTAGAAAACAATCCGGATACATACCTGAGAATTCATGATGTTGTCTTTTGGGGAAAGGAGTCAGCTTGAAAGAGGTGTGAAGTAGGACCTTCACTTTTTTTCTTTATATTTTTCACTATTTTCTGTTATCTTCTGACTTGTATTTATGTATTACTTTTACAATGAAAAATTAAATCATTAAAGACCAGATGAGTGAGGGGAAGAGTTCCTTAAGGTATATGCAGTAGTGTGACTGTTTTGATCAAGTCCAAAGTTCTGGCAGCGTTACTACTCACTTTCATGTTTTGTCTTGTAAATCTTACTCTTGTGATCTCTTAAATGGGTTTTGTGTATTCCAGTAGATTTTCTCTCACTCTCTTACTTGCGTAGGCTCTGAGTGCTTAGAGGTATGTGAATGTCATTTGCTCATACCCAGTTATGTGAAACGGACTCAAGCAAAATAACGCTTCTTCAGGTTGTCCTACAACCCATATTGCTAAGCACATGGCAGAGACTCAGGAAATATTTATTGCCTGCATGAATGCATGCATGCGTGTATGAATGATTACTCACTTAGACCGCATGGTGGCAAAGTTCAGGTTTGTGGCGCTCTTGCAAAGTACACATAGAATGCATTATTAGATTGTACTTACACAGACAGTTCCTAAGACACACTGAGGTTTTATTTCCAAATGTGTTATATAACATGAATTATTCATAAGTCAGAATCATGTAGACCTAAGATAATTATGCCTATTGAATATCCATCTGTACAACTGTAGTAGTTCTTAACATCACCAGGGGTGCTTTTAAGAAACACAGATTCCCAGATTCCATTCCAGACATGCTGAATTAGAGTCAGAGGCTTGAGTTCGGTAATTTCTAGGCAGTACCACAGATGATTCTCATGTAGCCAGCCCCACGCTGGTCTTCCCACTGGCATTCTGGAAACTATTGTTCTATGAAATCAGGAATGGTATCTGCCAAGTCTTTCCCTAGTGAACACCACCATAGTCTGTGGGTTTTTTTTTTTTTTCTTTTTATTTGAGAAACATTTCAAGCACACAAAAAATATGTATCAACCACTAAGGTCACAGTAAGATTTTATTTATATTTGGTTAATTAAAAAAAATAAATGTTACAGAGACAGCTAGTTACCCCCTCACCCTCATCCCGTCCTCTGTCTTTCCTTAGCTGTGACCACTGTCCTGGAATGTAACCTTTGTCAGTGTGCTTTAGCCAAAAACTGCCATGAACATACCTGTAGTTGAACAAGTTGGCTTTATTACTCATTGCCGCAAAGGAAAATACAGACCACGGGGAATGGCGAGTTATCTCCATTTTCATGAGCATTCTCCCACAGTGTTCTTGAAGGATGCAGTCTCACAGTAGCATTTTGTTTTCATTTCTGCTACACCCTGCTCTCAGCCTAAGCCTCTGTTACACCTAGGGCGAAGTGTTAGGTAGAACGAAGTGAGAAGTTGTTAGAAAGACCTTACTACATGGTTTGTGTTTCGGTTGGGTAATATTTGGGAGGGCCTGTGGAAGCAGGGAGTTGCTCTGGATTGGGAGCCATCAGAATGTGGGGACAATTTTATGATTGGCTATCTCAATAAATCTTACGTGTGGGAAGGACCGAGCGACTATGAAGCTGTAATTAGTAAAGAAGGTGGCGGTCTCACTTAGAGGAGATGACGTTCGTTAATTTGTGGATTGCAACGATGACCTGTGTGAAGCGGGTATTCTGTGTGACTATTTACACCTGGCAGTGGAACGAGGCTTCACTTCAGTGTCGGACAGATCAGTGTGTAATAACACTGAGGTTTAGATGTGAGCCTCAAGTCGATTCCCGGATTCCAGGAGCTGCTCTTCTCACCTGGCAAGGGTTTGTAATTTCACTACATATAAGTGAATTCACAAAAGGATAGACTGCTTCTTAAAATATGATTGTATCATAATTTAAAAGGCAGCCTCCTCCACTCAGGTATTTAGGAACCAAAACGGATAGAGACGCTACCACCTTCAATGCACAACTTCCAACATTCCCGGAGGGCTGTCTGTTCCAGCCGGGAGAACAATGTATGGAGGCACGGGTGGGAATTTTCTAATAAGCTAGTACTGGACATGGTATTCCTCACCTCTCACATTCCCGTGGTCAAGACTCAATCATAGAGCCCACCTTAGCTGCAAGGGAGGCTAGGAAATGTAGTCAAATTGTGTGGCCAGAAGTGGAGCGTGTAAATTTTTCATGACCATTTGGCAGTCTCTGCTACAACTGTATTCTGTTGAGGCAAGATTTTCCCGAAGAGACCTTTCAGGATATGCCATAGAAATCAACGTAAGAATGAGCAGGAAGGACCCTTAAAGATCCTGAGTTGGACATAAGTAAATTTTATCTTGTTCTATGGAGAACAAAGGAAGAAATCCTTCACGCTTGGATCAGAGTGACAAAAAGAGGAAAACCACCCCTCTCCCACAGGCAGTAGAGGCCCAGTAGTGATAATACCACGAAACCCCGAGGGCAAGGTGATCCTAGTGCTAGAGTCCAGGGTTCTTAGTCCAGTTGGACTTCCCACAAGGACATTTTCCTTTGTTTGCCCCTCACGCAGGTTCTGTGTCTTATTTTTGTAAAATATAACCACAGTTAACCTTCAGTGATCCCACTTCCATTGAGTCAGTATATGGAAATTTTATTATATCCCAGGGACTAATGCTAATAGTAGAAAAATACCAGCTAGTGTAGTAACGTGGGGCTTCCTTTGTGTAGTTGACCACCCTACCTGTATTCCTCTGGCAGTCCTGTGACTGTCGCTCTGCTTTATATCCTGCAGCATGAGTGGGGCAGTGATAATTGGCACAAGGGCCATGGCTATGCAGACAGCTTTGTGCTTGGCATTGGCAGGTAAGAAGAGTGTGTCAGTAAACTGAGGGGCTGCCTGTCAACTTGGTCTGAAGTTTCTTCTTTGCTTACCACAGTGTTTCTCTGTCGCTGCTTTCCGCTACAGTCTGCACTCAGTTTAGGATATTCGGAGACTCACCCAAACTTCTGGCATCACTCTTCTTTTTATACTGCTGACTGATGACTTTGTCAAGCCCCAGACAGTGGGGCCGCTTCCAGACTCTGTGACTTCATTAGTCTCCTTGTCTATTCTGGGCAAGATAAGTAACCCAAGACAAATGGAAAGGCTGCTCGTCTCCACTGTGGAATGTTTCTCAGGGTTATGGACGTGGCTTCACTTTTGTTTCTTCCTTCCCCAGATCAAGCTTCTGACCTTTTTTTCAAATGCCAGGTTCTACCTAAGTAATTATTAGAAGTGACGTTGGCCCCTGTTTAATTTCTAATTCCTTGTTTCCCCCCACACTGGATACCATTTGTTCTTTTTTTTTTTTTGAGACGAAGTTTCGCTCTTGTTACCCAGGCTGGAGGGCAATGGCGCGATCTCGGCTCACCGCGACCTCCGCCTCCTGGGTTCAGGCAATTCTCCTGCCTCAGCCTCCTGAGTAGCTGGGATTACAGGCACGCGCCACCGTGCCCAGCTAATTTTGTGTATTTATAGTAGAGACGGGGTTTCACCACGTTGACCAGGATGGTCTCGATCTCTTGACGTCGTGATCCACACGCCTCGGCCTCCCAAAGTGCTGGGATTACAGGCGTGAGCCACCATGCCCGGCCACCATTTGTTCTTCCTGAATACCTTCTGTTTCCTTTGATGCCCACGTCCTAAGCACTTGATGAATCCGATCTTAGCACTGGGCTTCAAACAGTAGGCGGAAGCAGAGGGCTAGCGGGAGGAGGGAGGAGATGGGAGCAGGCCGCATGGGGCTGGTGTATGTAAGTCAGTGCTCAATGAGGTATGTGGCTGTGAATGCAAAATGAAGAGGTAAAAATCCCACAAATTACATGAGAAAAGGACAAAGGGGTAGGAATTAATCAAGGGTAGGGAGAGCAGGCCAGGCACTGAGGTAAGGACTGGGAAACAATTTCAGTGTTCTATGCTTGGCATAAGTGAGAGGAGAAATTGGGGTGGTGGTTTGGAATTTTAAGATAAAGACAGAATTTCTTATTTAAACTGAGGACATTTTTAGGTCAATTTTTTTTTAGATCTAAAAAGAGATATTAGAAATGCAGTCCAGAATCACAGCACTTTTTAACCTCTGTGGAGGGTTTAGCGCCTCTCTGAAATAAAATGCAAAGGAGTGTGAGTGTGTGTGTGTGTGCACGTGCGTGTGTGCATGTGTGTGCCTGTGTGTGTGCGTGCGTGCGTGTGTGTGTGTCTTGACAGATGGTCCACTTTTGCTTTCAGAGTCCCAAAGGGCTCTGTGTTCCATAAATGGAACAGAGTTACTGGATTAGAGGGTCTGTGTGTCCTGACAGCAGTCAAAGCCGGGAGGGAGATGACACGACTGGGAGAAAGACCCCCAGAGGGTAAAGGGCTTCCTGCAAAACTGGTGTGGGGCAGAATGCTGCAGGCCGCTAACGTGCCACAGCCCTACCCTGAAGTCTGAGTGTTAAACGTGAAGTGTTCAGCTAGGAAATTAGGGCCTCATGCTGTGGAATGTGCTCGGAGAGGGCCTTTGAATTTCTGTCAGGAACAGCAAGTGGAAAACACGAAGTCATGGGTTCACATTTCACAAACCTAGTTTATGTTTTTGAAATACTGATTTTGAAGAGTGCAGTCTTGCAATAGCACTTTGAGAACCTGGTCCTCAGCCTGACCTTCTGTTCTACCTAGGACGGTTTCAGTCATCTCCCAAATAAGTCTAGGTTTGTGTCCAAAGGAACAACACATAATTATATTCATATTTTTGTGAAGGCACTAATACTCGTTTGCATTCCTGGTAGCAAAACTGCGGAGTTCTTGAGCAAACTGAACACAGAATCTCCAGGCAGAAGTGCCTCTCAAAGTGCTGTTTGTGGCCCCCAGTCCTCAACATGGGTAAGTGAAATGCTATGCAGGGTGCTACCTGGCACCTTTAAAGAGGTATTTAGTGACTGGAGATTCGGGGCAGAGTGACTTGTGTATCCTAGAATGCTGGAACTGAGGACAGATGACCTGATCTGAAACTTTGACCTCAGTGTTGTCTGAGCTATAAAATAATGCTTGTATTATTTTATGGGCACCTGGCCCAAAACAGCCTCAGAGAAGTCCTTGCTCTCACCCAACCATCCATTTACCCACCCACCCACCCATCATCCATCCTTCCATCCAACCGTCCATCCATCTATTCTTTAAATTCGTAGGTCTATGTAAGGCCTACTGAGTGCCTGCAGTTTCTACCCAATGAAACTTAGTAAAGGAGAACACCAGTGGTTTTAAAGCAAACTGCGGAGTGTAGAGCATATCATGATAAGAAAGCACTACTGCCTTATCAAGAAGAAGCATCTGAGTCAGACCATGTGTGTTAGATGCTTCCTGGGAAATGACACCTGAGCAGAAGCTCAGACTATGAATCACTAAAGCAATGAGTCCTTCCAGGTATCAGAATTAATAAAGACCCAGAGAGCAAGAATTAAGGTATACAGGCAAGAAGTTAGCATGGCTTGTGTTGTGGAAGAAGAGTACGTAGCTGCAGTGCAGAAAAGTAAGCTGGAAGGCTCTAGAAGCGAGCAGGAACCATGAGGACCATTTCTCAGTGGTGTCGCGTCTGGAAATTCAGGTGGGACAGTTCATTGTGTGAGCTGTCTTGAGTACTGCAGGACGCTTAGTATTCCTAGCCCCTGGGCATGAAGTGCTAGTAGCACCATTCAGACACTGAGACATCCAGAAATGCCCCACACGGTGCCTACCAGTGGGACGTGTAGACATGCCCCACCGACTGTGTGCCGGTGGTGCTCTGGGAAGAAAACCACTGCAGAAGTTTGTACGCCGCATTGGAAAACCTGAACCTCATCCTGTGAGTACTGAAAGCATCGAACATTTTTAAACGGGGAAGCCTTAAGGTTAGATTTGGGTTTTCATTCTGGATCACGTTGGTAACATTGCGAAGGAGGGACCTAAAGGAACAGAGAGGCAGAGAGGCCCCTGAGGCGTCTGTATCCGTCTGGGTGAAGAATGATGAAGATGTCAGCTAGCACGGCAGGGAGAGGATGGAGAAGAAAGTGTAGGTCAGAAAACTGCCCGGAAGGTGAAAGCAGCAGGGCTTGGTTGTTGACTGGTTAATTGGGGACAAGAAAGTAGGTGTAATTAAGGATAATTCTGGGAAAGGTTGTAGCTGAAAGAAAAGGTGAGTTTGCGTTTCTGGAAGTCTCAGGTTTCTCAGGGTTTGGGCAGCTAAATAAGTTGTTAAAGAACCCTCATCTTCATCTCCTCTTGCCCCTTTCTCAGTAGAGATCGTGTTTTTAAATGTCAGGAAGATACTATGACATTCCTTAGGAAAAGGTTGTTATACTCCTACATAGAAACCTTTAGTTGTTTCCTATGGTTTTTTGCTGCTTCTAATGTGATGTTCTGAAGTGTAGATTCAGCACTGTGGGCCCCAGAAGTTCTATTAATGTTAATCCATCATCTCTTCCCTCACTGCAGGGCTCTGAGGGAAAGAGGGAGAAGCTGTAGGTAGTGGAGTTATATCATGTGTAGATGACAGCCCTCAATACCTGTCTGGATATCCCTGTGGCTGTCAGGGAGGGAGAGGGAGAACAGGAGTTGGATAGCTTTAACCACTGGTGTTCGCCTAGCGGGCTGGTCTTCCTTTCTGTTTGAGGGCCCCCTGAGTCCTTGATGTACAACGCCTGCAGAACTGTGTGTGCTGCTCCATTGATTTTGGCTCATTTCTTCAGTTTAACAAGATCACCCTGAATTTTAATACTGTCATCCAAAGCCTTAGCAATGTCTCCCAGAGCTGCATTTTCTGTGGATTGATTAGTGCATTAGTCACAGGATCCTCAGAGGTATTAATAGAAAATATGGAGCAGGATTGGACCCAGGATGGTTCCTTATAAACTGCACACAATAGCTGCTCCCATTTTGACCCCAAACTATTAATAAGTTTTCAGTGTTCGATATATTTAACTGCCTTTTTACACATATTATACTCTTCTCGTTCTTTCTAATCTGTATGCATAGAATTCTTCTGAGGATGCTTTGCAGAACAATTTCTAACGCTTTAGGAAAATCAAATATGTACATTGCACTTCTGCGAAGAACGTTTCTTTAAAAAGAGGACACCTGCAGTTGATTTTAGCTATGGTCAACGTATAGAATGTGAACCCTATGTGGTTCCTATCTATATGGGGTGTGATGAGCTGGAAGAATTTATATTTGTTTTTCTTTAATACTTTAATTTTACTACCTAATGTAACTTTTCTGAGAAGACTTTTTCTCTTGAAATTTTCTCCTTTAAAGGTGGATCTGCCATTGGCAGATGGGGATTTAGTAAATACTAGAAAATTATGTCAATGTAAAAGATTACAAGAAAAATCCTTTAGAGGGTACAGGAAAATTCCTTTTGGCTTAGGACTTCAGACAAGAGATATTTACAGGGTTCACTTTTGCATGTGGGTTAATTCAGTTCTTTGTATTGTTTGTGTAGGCAGAAGTACCAGCATCATCATACCTTCCTCAGTGATCTTCACTGCATATTTCTAGTTAAATAAGAAATGACTTCTAGTCTCTGTTTTGCTGCCCTCACTTTTTTTTTAATTGGACAGGGTTTCACTCTGTCACCCAGGCTTGTGTGCAGTAATGTGATCTCGGCTCACTGCAACCTCCACCTCCCAGGCTCAAGCTACCCTGCCACCTCAGCCTCCTGAGTAGCTGGGACCGCAGGCATGTACTCCTATGCCCAGCTAACTTTTGTAGTTTTGTAGAGACAGGGTTTTTCCACATTGCCCAGGGTGATCTCAAACACCTGGGCTGAAATGATCCACCCACCTCGGCCTCCCAAAGTGCTAGGATTACAGGAGTGAGCCCCTGCACCCAGCCTTATGCCCCGACTTCCTTAACAAAGAATAACAAAAAAAAAACTCATCCTGGTGTTTCACTGCCTCAAATCATTCAGTGGTCCCGCATGTCTTCAAGGGTAAAATCAAAATGTCTTAGCTTAGGCACAAAGCCCTTTCCTCTCTCCGCCCCTTCCTCTTTCCCTCAGTTTTAGGTTCTGTCTCTTTCTTTAGAACTGCCCCTCTCTGGTCCTCTAGGGTCTGGAGAACTGCCCCCGAGGCTAAATCTTTTCTTCTGCAAAGGGGTAAGGGGAAGCAAAGCTTTTGAAAGCAGGAGCAAAGATTGACATGCAGACCAATCTCAGGCTCCACTGCAGACCTCCTGAATCAGAGCCTGCATTTAATACAATCCATGGGAGATGTCTGTGTGTGTGTGTGTTAACGTCTGAGGGGCCAAGCTATATAGCTCGTGCTTCTCTAGCCATCCTCTCTCACACTACTGTGAGCACTCAGGTTGGTTATTGTAATTTTTATCTATGTGTCACATGCTCATTCATTAAGAATAAAACCTTCATTCAATGAACATGTGTCCCTTGAATCCCACTTCCACCTTGCTGCTGTAACAAATTACCAGCAATGTAGTGTCCTAATACAACAAAAACATATTCTCTTACATTTCTGGAGATCAGAACTAAAAAATGAGTTTTAAAATGCTAAAATCAGGGTATCAACAGAAACGTTTCCTTCTCGATGTTCCAGGGGGCATCTGTCCCCTGTCCCCCCAGAACCTTGGCACATGGCCGCATTGGTCCAATTTAGCTTCCACCTCTCCCCACCTTCTGCACCATCTCTGACCTTCTTGCCTTCGTCTTATAACGACCTTTTTGATTAGTGGGTCCACCTGGACCATCCAGTCTAATCTTTCCACTTCGAGATCCTTAATCTGCAAAGTCCCTTTGCCATATAAAGAAACATTCAGATTCTAGGAATTAAGACATCTTTAGGGGGTCATTAAGGTACTGGGGACCCCACCACTTGTTTATTTTCTTAGCTCTGAATATCTGTCAGTACGTGTTACTCTCTCTTGATGAATCAGTTTTAGACCTTATTAACTCATTTCTTCCTCTCATTCTTATAATTATTCAGGAATTTGGACTTTCCCTATTATGACTATATAAATATTTCCTCACTGCCAAGCCAGTTGGTGTACTCTGGTTACATCTTCCTGTACATCTTTTTAAACATATTTTAGCATTTCCTTAGTTTGCTTTGAACGTTTGACTGTCTTCTGACAGCTTTTGTGACTGTTCTACAAAATGCCTCTTGATGCAAATTTCTTTTCTTTTTTTTTTTTTTTTGAGACGGAGATTTGCTCTTGTTACCCAGGCTGGAGTGCAATGGTGCGATCTCGGCTCACCGCAACCTCTGCCTCCTGGGTTCAGGCAATTCTCCTGCCTCAGCCTCCTGAGTAGCTGGGATTACAGGCACGCACCACCATGCCCAGCTAATTTTCTGTATTTTTAGTAGAGACGGGGTTTCACCATGTTGACCAGGATGGTCTCGATCTCTTGACCTCGTGATCCACCCGCCTCGGCCTCCCAAAGTGCTGGGATTATAGGCGTGAGCCACCGCGCCCGGCCTGATGCAAATTTCTAAACCATTTTCTATTTTATGCCTGTCAGATAACTTGTCAATTTTGTTTTTTCTTTTTTCTTCCTCCCGGGTCCCTCTTTCCTCCTGCTGTACCTGTCCTGGGTGTTTGTAGCCTGCAGCACAGCTGTCGATCTGGGATTCCCCTTTAACCCAATGGTTCTCAGCCTCCTCTGCGCACTAGTTCACCCAGGAGCTTTAAAAATCACAGACTCCCGGGTCGCGCCTCCAGAGAGCCTGAGAAGCCCTGGGCTTCAGGGTTTTAAAAAGCTCCCCAGGAGATTCTAATGTTCAGCCAAGGTTGAGGATCACTGTTTTAACGTCATCTTGGGAATTGCTTTTATTGCTTTTCTGTGTTGGGTTCTCTGATTTCTGGGTCTCATTTCTTTCATTTTCTTGCTTTATTTTTTTGTTTCGGTGAAGCATATTACTTAGTAGCTTCCCAAGAGAAGGCACATGGAAGGTAAGTATGTTCAGGTCCTTTCATGTCTGAAACTCTGTATTCTGCTCTCATACCTTGGTTGCGTTTTTACTGATGACTGTTCCAAACCGGAAATAATTTTCCTTCGGAATTTTGAGGAATTGCTCTTCTAACTTTGAATACTGGTTCCTGAGAAATCCAAGGCCATGTGAATTTCAGGCCTTATATGAGGGTTTTTCTCTGCTTCCTCTGAAAACACTTTAATATCATCTTTTCTTGTTCTGGTATTCTGTAATGATGTGATTTAGTGTGAAAATCTTTTTAAAATTCATTTTCAATCTGGAAATTCATCTCTAGTTCTAGATGATTTTCTTGTGTTATTTCTTTGATTTATTTCCCTTCATTTTCTCTTTATGGAATTTCTATTATTCAAATTGTAGACCTCATGGATTCATCTTCTACCTTTAGAGATTTTCTCCTGTAATTTATCTTTGACTACTTTTTTTCTATGTTTTGGCCTATCTTCTTGACTTTATCTTCTAAATATTTTACTGATTTGGGTTTTTTTGGGGGGAGGGAAGATGGGGAGATTTTTAAAAAAATTCTCCAAACTCATTTTTCCTTCTTTGTTACTTTTAAAATATATGTCACTTTATAGTTCTCAGAAGAAACAGTACAGGAAGCAGAAGAACACTTCAAAGAGAGGGCCTCAAAGGCTCACTGGTCAGTATACAGGACTTTGTAAAATCATTTTACTCTCAGCCTGGCATTTACATGTGTGCCCAGTTTAGTTTGCCTAGAAAATACACTTTTCATTTCCTGTTTGTGTTGGGTGAATTAGCACCTGCATTTTCAAGGCAGGAGCAGGCATATGGGGGTAAAGGGCTTCATTTGTCACTCAGCTAAAATACACTTTCGTTTATCCTCCCCCAAAGCTGTGCTTATAATGTACTCGTTCAATTAATCGTCTTTAAGCCTCCTCTGTGCAAGCCCTGTGTCAGGACACGATATGAAACTTCCTAGTAATTCCTTTCTTTTTGCCTGCCTATTACCCATCTCTCTTCCCCAGTAGCTGGTGCATCCATTTCTTGGGCCCTCATGTTGCTCTGTGGAGAGAATTGGCTCCCCATGGGTGTCCTCTAGCCCCTTCCAGCAAGTCTTCAGGTTTGCTCTTTTCCTGTCTAAGTCATTTACTGTTTCTTTATCTGCTGTGCCTTCATAGATGTTCCTCTGTGAACATGGATCTCTTGGTTTTTGAAGATAGTGCTTGTGTGCATTTCATTTTCTCCTCTGTTTAGGGTAATTTTGGGGAGAATGGAACAGGAACATTTTTACTCCACCATCTGGAAAGGAGAACTTAATGATTGTCATGGGTTGAGACTAACGCCTCTGAAAATTTACGTGGAAGCCCTAACCCCTAGCCCCTCAGAATGTGACCTTATTCAGAGGTAGTGTCTTTACAGAGGAAATACGTTAAAATGAGGCTCCTAGAGTGGGTTCAAATCCATTGTGAAAGGTGTCCTTATTCAAAGGGGAAATCGGGGCACAGACGCATACAGGGAAGATGATGTGATGAAGATGGAAGTCTGCAGGCCCAAAAGGGAAGCCTGGAATAGATATTTGTCATGGCCCTCAGAAGGAACCAACCCTGAGGACACCTTCATTTTGGACTTCAAGCCTCCAGAACTATGAGATAGTAAATTTCTGTTATTTAAGCCACCAGTATCATAATACTTTGTTATGGAAGCCCTAGCAAACTCACACACTGCCGTTTTCCATTTGCCCGTGTAGTATGTAATATTTGTGATAAAGACAAACCTTCTCTAATATAAAAAGAAGTTGTTAGAGAATCACTCTTCCCCCCGTGTCTTATCACTGTCCCCTTGGGTTTAGGGTGCAAATAAGAGAAAGTCATAGGATGCATACTTACCTGCCCAATGCAACAGGGTTTGGATAAACGAGCTTTCTGAACACATGAAGCTCTGGGAAGTGGTTCTTATTATTTGACGGTATATAGGTTTTTATAGAGACAGAAATGGGAGAATAAACTAAGAAGAGATTGAGAAAAATTATATAAAAGTTCATGTAGGTTGGAAAAAGGGGGAACCAGCTTATATGAACTTTACGGATTATTAGTCCTGAGAACTAGGTCTGAAATATGTAAACTGCTGCCATGATGGTGCCGTAATTTCCTAAGTATTAGCTCTTTGCCTTACAGAAGCTGGGGCTGCAAATCAATGTGAAGAAGAGAAAGCATATGACAGATAAACAGAACGCTTGCAATGCCATACATTTCTGAACACATGGTCACTCTGCCAGGGTGTGGAACTCTGGTCTGGCGGATCAGAGAGACTGAAGGGCATTCTCCCACGTGCTGGTTCTCCAAAGTCTTTGCTGTCATGTGTTCCTGAACAGGCTTTGCATTCCTTTTCAGAAATAGAAATAAGCTTCATACAGATTAGGGATGCAAGCACTTAGAAAGTATGCATCCTTGAAAGTATATGGTATCAACCACTAGTTGACAGGCTGCTTAATCAGGTATTGTTAATGGGCTAGACATGCCAGTGCTACAGACAGTGCCACCATTGCTTGTCTTTAATACGGACTGATCAGCTAGTCGAAATATTCTTGAAAATGTCCTACACTTCCCACTAGAAGGAATAAACTGTTGATTATCTCCGAGGGGATTTTTTTGTAATTGCACTTTAGGTTCTGGGGTCCATGTGCAGATCATGCAGGAAGGTTGCATAGGTACATACATGGCAAGGTGGTTTACCACCTTCATCCCCCCATCACCTGTATCTGGTATTTCTCCCCACGTTATCCCTCTCCACCCTCCCCACTGCCCGCTGCCCCTCCCCTAGCCGCCCCCAGCTGACCGCAGTGTGTGATGCTCCCCTAGGGGTATTTTTAAAGCTTAATTAAACATTTAGATTATCCTTTCAAATGTGCAGGGTGATTGTGCTTATACTAGTTCTCTTTTTATATATCCCAAGGGACATCTTCAGATGTATGCATAAATCACTCAGTAACCAAGTGTGTATGGAGAGCTTACTATACGCTCGGTACAGAGGTTAAGTCGTTAGCACCAGGGCTACGGTAGGCAGCTTGGTGTACTGTGGTGATACTTTTCCTATCAAGTTTTTTGTTTTTTCTTTCTGTTTCTTTACAGGACAGAAGCTGGGCTTATAGAGATTCTCAAAGGGCAGAAGAAAACAGAAAATTACAAAGGATGAAGGATGAACAACGTCAAAAGGTACTTACAAGCCCCTGCTAGTTATTGCTAATCGTTTACTTGAGGTACTAGATAATTTTGAAGAATTTATGAACACAAATACTTAGATACAGGAAAATCCAGAAAACCAGAATACAAGCATTGAAAATAAAAGGTGCATTTCTGGATGTGTTTTAAGAGTATGGTGGTGGCTCCTTCTGGTCAAAACTTTCATGGTACCTACCCTCATGGAGGCTACAGTAGGTCACAAAGAAGATGACAGAGCCCTGGTGAACTTGTCATCTGCAAAACAAAACACTATCACCGTCACCGCTATTTTTAAACCAAAGATATATAAAATTAGAGATGGTGTCCAGAGACTGCGATGATGCATAAGAAAGTAGGATCCAGCCGGGCGCGGTGGTTCACGCCTGTAATCCCAGCACTTTGGGAGGCCGAGGCGGGTGGATCACGAGGTCAAGAGATCGGGACCATCCTGGTCAACATGGTGAAACCCCGTCTCTACTAAAAATACAAAAAATTAGCCGGGCACGGTGGCGCGTGCCTGTAATCCCAGCTACTCAGGAGGCTGAGGCAGGAGAATTGCCTGAACCCAGGAGGCGGAGGTTGTGGTGAGCCGAGATCACGCCATTGCACTCCAGCCTGGGTAACAACAAGAGCGAAACTCCATCTCAAAAAAAAAAAAAAAAAAAAGAAAGTAGGATCCAAAGTTATGAACGTGGCATAAACATTCACTAAAAATAGTTATTCACATACAGTAAAACGAAGTTACGCTACATGGGTATACAAATATGTGAGGCATTCCATAAATTTTGAGCGATGGAAATCAGTGAAATGAATTCAGCATATTCTAAGAAAAGTGCTTAAAGAATAATCTTCATTACAATATGAAGTTTCTGGTATGGTAACTGAAAATAGCCAGTGGGATACTTGTTGGTCAGAAGCTCCTCAGCATGATATGAGAATGATGAGAAAGACCCGTAGTCAACTCCGAAGTGCCACTTGATTTCGGATCCTTTAAGCAAAAGAAAAGGGAGTGGGGTGGGACTCCAACTAGCGAAATCATTGATCTTTCCCATCATTCTTATTTTCCAGCTTTTCCTCTTGTCATACTAGCGGCTGACAAATCCTGTCACTTTCTTATAGAACATTTATCAAATCTATGTCTTCAATTATATAATTAACTAGAATTCTAACTCCCATTTTGATTTCCTTGATTTGGTTTAATTTTTTTTGTCTCTCCCCAACAAGGTAATTTATTACAGCAATTGTGTGTAAAAATTCCATTGAAAAGTGGACTCTGTACTAATTGCTGTTGCTATAATTTGACCTTTTTGAGTGCCGCCTTCTTCCCAGCAGTGTGGAACCCCTTTCTCAGCCACAGTGTCACCTGGTGTGTGGTATAATTGTGTCAGCAGGCTGTTTTGTGCACCACAGGTAGTCATTAAATCCTTGAAAGAAATTAAGTGAGTTGTAAATTTACTTATTTAGTTCCTGTGTTGGCAAAGATGAACCGTGAAACATTTTTATCCCTTAGTGTTTTTTTTTCAATAAAAATCTTTTTGTTTTGACAGAGTTCTAATCTTGACATCTACACTTAAATAGCAATGTTATGGTAAGATTGTGGTAGGGAACAAGTCGAAGCTAAATCTGGTACATATTCATGTTGTGCACTTTAATGATATCTGCCAAATGACATAAATATGTTCATCTATTCCTATGAGCCTTTAACTTAACATAAAACTGTGAAGTACTTAGCATACCGCGGTGAATGTTGCAAAGTCAGTTGTAGATATGATTTATTTTTAAATAACTTCTAGTGGACTTTAAAGTGTTTTTAAAAGTTTGGTATATGTATTGGAAACATAAAAGTATTAAAAGTAGAACTTTGGACAAAGCGAATGCTTAGCAAATTACGATACTAGATCTAGGATTTAATTTTCAGGTTGAGCAGTTGTTTTAAATAGTGAAAATTAAAGTTTTTATTTTTTAATCTTTTTTTTATTCTAGACATAGGCAAGTATTGATATATACACATTTTCTGTTATTGATTGAACATATTTTTATTATGTATCTTTTTACATAAATTACTTCCTTTTACTTATTGTAACTTTCAAGAAAATGAATAGCTTTAATATATAAATAATTCCATCCTTAGGGATTTCGGTAATTGTACACTGCACAAGGATATTTATTCATCTATTCCAGCTTAATTTTACTTCTCTCTTTTTTTGCCTGATGTATTGTTGTTGGCAAATGTCCACTGAAGGCATTTCTTTATTTGTAGAACCTTTCATTCCTTATCACTTAAATGATTTACCTTAAGAAAACTGGAGGATCGTGTTGATGGTAAAAAGATAAAAAACACAATACATTTCTATCATTGCATCCAGTTATGTGTTTGTTTATTCCATTTATTCAACAAATATTTATTGGCTACCTGTATGGAATAGTTCTTGGTTGTGTAATCTGAGTTAGGGTTAGGTGACAGCATGTAAGTTTTGTTCTGTGTGTCTCTCTGACTTTCACATTTTTACTCTTGGCTCTGGGGACAAAGAAGCCTCCTCAAGTTTAAACTCTAGATATTTTACATGTGATTCACTTCCTTCTTCTTCTAGAAATTTATTTTAATTCCTCTTTTTTCTTTACCTTTAATACATTCTTCTCCATTGGAGACTTTTTTTTTTATCAGAAATATGCCACAGTTGGTGCCAGTGGGTCGTGAAGATTATAGAGCACACGTGAACTTCTCATCTCCTCTTACTATTCTAAAATCAACCAGCTAGCCCCTTCCTTGATTTCACTATCCTCAGAGATATTACATTTTCTGCTTCTACCAAATTTAAAAAAAGACAGCTGGGCGCGGTGGCTCACACCTGTAATCCCAGCACTTTGGGAGGTCAAGGCGGGTGGATCACGAGGTCAAGAGATCGAGACCATCCTGGTCAACATGGTGAAACCCCGTCTCTACAAAAAACACAAAAAGTTAGCTGGGCGCGGTAGCACGTGCCTGTAATCCCAGCTACTCAGGAGGCTGAAGCAGGAGAATTGCCTGAACCCAGGAGGCGGAGGTTGCGGTGAGCCGAGATCACGCCATTGCACTCCAGCCTGGGTAACAAGAGCGAAACTCTGTCTCAAAAAAAAAAAAAGACAAAGGTAGTCTTACTGTAACCACGTCTTTATTACCCACTTCATTCTTAATTCCTTATGATCCAGTTTATAGTCACAAATGCTGTTACTGAAATTGCTTTCTAAATGTGAAATCCCTTCTGAACATAAAGTTTAGTGGTCTTTTTGTAATTCCTATCTTCTCCCTGAACTCTGTAACACTGTCTAACACCACTTTAAAGCTTTCCTTTTTCTGGCCTTTTTTAAAAACTGTATTATTCTGGTCGATCTTTCTTAGAGTAATCTATCCCAGAATTCGTTCATTCATTCTACTGGCAAACACGTACGGAATTCCTATGCTATAGCAAGCCTTGTGCAAGGTGCCGAAGCTGTACTTAAGATCAAGATAGACAAGGCTGCAGCTCTCCTGAAGTTCACGTATTAAGGGAGGAGGTAGACAATTAAAAGGAGACAAATAAATACAATATTATACCTTTAAACTTTGTAGTGATCCATCACTTTGCAGTAATCAGTTGGACTAATTATATTAGTCAGTTATTTCATTACTATAAAGAACTTCTGGAGAGTGGGTAATTTATAAAGAAAAGAGGTTTAATTGGCTCACAGTTCTGCAGGCTGTACAGGAAGCATGGCTGCGAAGGCCTCAGAAAACTTACAGTCATGGTGGAAGGAGAAGGGGAAGCAGGCACATCTTCACATGGGCAGCAGGAGAGAGCAAAGGGGGAAATGCTACACAATTTTAAACAACCAGATCTCCTGAGAACTCACTATCATGAGAACAGCAAGGGGCAAATCTGCCCCCACAATGTAGTCACCTTGCACCAGCTTCCTCCCCCAAAATTGGGCATTACAATTCAACATGAGATTTGGCTGGGGACACAGAGCCAAGCCGTAGCACTAATGCTGCAAGGAAATAAACTGTGTGTTATGACCGTTTCGGGCTGGTTTATTAAATATTGTCGATTGCCTGCTCATCTACAGCTCTGATTTTTCTTCAAGCGTCAGTCCTGCTTTGCATGAACTGTGTTTCAGAAAAGGCAGGTGCTACCCCAGCTCCAGGGATTCATTCCCAAAGTGGTCTAACTCTTCATGGGAATTCCATTCTCCTTGACTATGGTTGGTTTCACTATGGACACGTGATACGGTTTTGACCAATGACACGAAGGGAAGCCTACCTTTTAGGATAGATTTTATCAAAATGGAGTATACTGCTTTTCACATTTAATGAATTGTCAGCTTGATTTCTTTTTTGACTATTTTGTTTGATTCTAATAATCCTTTTACTGGTTTTAAAATTAGCATTTACATGACATCTCTTTAATCACTTACTTTTAACAGCTCTGTGTCATGGTTTAAAGTAGATTTTGAGTAGAAAAAATGTTGTTTTTCTTTTACCCAGTTTCAGAATCCCTTTTAATGGGTAGGTTTGATGTGTTCTCATTTATTATGATTACTAGCATATTTGTATGTGTTTGTATTCTTACTATGTAATTTATATTTTATTATGTTTTCTGTCTTGTTTTTTTTTTTTTTTTTTTTTAACTGACACTGAATTTTCTGTTTCATTTATTTGGGATTTTTTTCCTTCTCTCCACTCCCCCTTCCTGTGCTATAAGAAATTTCACGGTGTTTGTTTTTGTTTCTAATCTTGCATAGCCTTTGGTTGCCTCTTTTAATCTGAAAATACATGTCTCGCTTTAGTTTTCCTTTTTTCTTACTAATTTTTTAATGTATCTTTCCCCATTTTGTCTCTGCTCTCCATTTCTGGGATATCTGTAAAACGGACTTTGGACATTTCAGATCTATTCTGTATATACCTTCATTGTTTTCTTATACTTCTTATCTCTTTGACCTTTTTTATTGTATTCTGGAAGAAAGCTTTAGCTGAATCATCCTGCTCACTAAATTATTTCATGACTTCTCATTCTGCTTATTTGGCACATACCGAGTTTGTTTATTTACCAAGATTGCTGGTTTACTTTTTCATAGCAGTGTTCTGCTTTATAAGTGCAATATTCCCTCTCATCTCATCTTCTCATTTCATGTTTGCGTGTTTATAACTATACAACATTAAAGTGTTCTATTTACCATGTTTCCATTTGAACCTTTATCTCCCATGGAATTCTTTCTTATTCTTGTTTATCGCCTTATATCTATTTGGATACTCTGCTGAATGAGGTGTGTAGGAGCTCGTCCTCTGTGTTGGCAGCCTTGTGTTCTCCCTTAGTCAGTATTTCTTGGGACATTGCCCTGTTTTTCTGAACCCAGCCATGCCTCTCGTGTTCACTGCTTACCTCTTGCTGCCTACTGTGCAGTGCAAGTGTGGGAAGGGAAAGAACCCCCACCAAGCGCTCTCAGTGCAGTTTTCTAACTGGTCATCTTAACGACGGTCTCAGTTTCCTTTCCTGGAGCTCTTTCAGAAGGAGGTGGGCTTAGCGCCAATTTATCCTGCACATTGGGTTTCCCTTGTAATGTAACCTGTCTTCTTCTCCCTTTCAGAAATTTCTTAAAATATCTGATAAGCTGATTACACATATTGATTGTGCATGGTTATTGGTTTTATAGTCATTGAGAAGGTCTTTTATTTTATAGACAAAATATACAAAAGAATCAGTAAAATACGAAAGTCAGAAAATAAACTGGTGACAAAAAATTATTACTGTAGAACACATGCAAAATTATAGTGAGAGCCTTTTATAGGGAATTCATGTAACGCTGTATTCAAAGAAAATTATAACCTTTTAATCCATTCAGTACTAAAAAAAGAAACTAAGTGAATTAAGCATCTAATCCAAGAACTTAGAACGAAAACAATAAATGATCCTGAAGAAAGTAATTAAGATAAGAACAGAAGTTTATAATAAAACTCTAAGAAACAGCCGTTACAAAAATCCAACAGCTTGTTCTTTGATAAGGTCAACAAATGAACACATCTTGGTAAGTCTAATCAAGAAGAGATTAGTAAAAAATGCAAATACACAGCATTAGAAATGAGGGACTAGAACCATGGATTTGGAAAAGATTAAAATTATGTTACTATAGACAGTGCTATGATAATAAATTAAAAATCTGGATTAAAGTGAATGATTTTCTAGGAAAATACATAATTAAAATACGTAAAGACAAATGAAAATGCAAGTGATTTCTAAAGTTTTCTGAGAATTAGTTCCCCCAAGAGGCTGAACTTGGATAATTTTAGAGGCAACTTCCTTCAAATTTTCAAGGAACAGATTTTTTTCCCTATGCTTTATAAATTATTTCAGAAAAAAAGAAAAAAGACAAAACATTTTAGAATTTTATTTCACTATCCTCGTGATGTCATAATCTGATAAAGGAAGCATGCACATGTGCACGTTCAGGTATGTGTACATACATACACACACGCGCGCGCGCACACACACTCTCTCTCTCTCTCTCTCTCTCTCTCTCACACACACACACACAGATAGACCAATCTTATAAAGATAGAGATTCACATTTGAAAGAAAATTCTAGCTAATGAAATTTTTTCTTAAATAGCAACTTACCAAGGCAAAGTAGGATTTATTCCAGGAATGCAAAGATGACTAGTTACATATTAAAACCTTTTATATCTTATCACTGCAATAGGATAGGTCATGAGACAAGAATATTGGTTATCTCTTTAGTTACACAAAAAGACATTGATAAATTTTAATCTCTACTGTCAATTAGAAAACACCAGTGAAATAGAGACATGATTTTCTTAACATACATATAGTCTTCTAAACCAATAACCAACATTATTTTCAGTGGTAAACTACTAAAACTATGAACAACAACACAAGGATGTTTGTAACCAAACTAGATGTTAGTCGGTATTATTCTGGAAATTCCAGCCTTGTGCTAGTCAAAGTTATCTGATAGAAAACTTCTTTTTTAACTAAAAAGAAAATCCCTGGTTTTACTGAATGGAACAAGCTTTGGGTGTTTTTTAACCAACTTGATAAAACTGAAAATACAGGAGCTTTTCTAATTATTGGAAGTAGGTTGTTATTTATGGAGCAATTTGCCTGTGCAAACTAAGATAATCAACTGAAAATGATGAGAACAAATAGAGTTTATCAAAAGAGTTGGGCTGGGCACGGCGGCTCACGTCTATAATTCCAGCACTTTGGGAGACTGAGGCACGTGCATCTCCTGAGGTCAGGAGTTCGAGACCAGCCCGGCTATCGTGGTGAAACTCCATCTTTACTAAAAATTAGCCAGGCATGGTGGCAGGTACCTGTATTCCCAGCTACTTGGGAGGCTGAGGCATGAAAACCACTTGAACTTGGGAGGCGGAGGTTGCAGTGAGCCAAAAAAAAAAAAAAAAGAGAGAGAGTTGGTTACAAAATACATACAAGAATCAACAACTTTCTCAAATACAAGCAAAAATTAATGAGAAAATATATTATGGGACAAAAATATCTAATCAAAAAGCAACTATGAAATAGTTGTTCAACAGCTAAAACAAACTTTAAAACTTTCCTGGAATCCACAAAAGTCCATGTTTAATTGACAGAAAACATTATTTGTATTTCTAATGTACAGCATGATGTTTTGAAGTATATAAAATGAAATGGCTAAGTCTAGCTAATTAACAATGCATGACATCACAGTTACCATTTCTGTGGTGAGGGCACTTCACATTCTTGGCGTTTCCAAGACTCTGATTATTATTTATTGCCGTTAAGTATAACTACGGCCATTAACCTTGCTGTACAGTAGATTCTTTAATTTGTTCGCTATACCTGACTGTAATTATGTATTTCCTGACCAACATTTCACCACACCCCATTTCCTCCTAACCACCCCAGCCTCTGGTAACTACAGTCCTACCCTCTATTTCTATGAGATCAGTTTTTTAAAGTCCTTATACAAATGAAATCATGTCGTATCTGTCTTTCTGTGCCTGGCTTATTTCACTGAACATAATGTCCTCAAGTTCATCTATGGTGTTGCAGATGACAAGATTTCCTTCTTTTGTGCTGGAGTAATATTCCATGTGTATATATTCCACGTTTTCTTTATCTGTCCATCCTATCTTGGCTGTTGTGAATAGTGCTGCAGGAAATGTGGGAGTGCAGCTAGCTCTTTGACATCCTCATTTCCTTTGGATATACACCCAGCAGTGGGATTGCTGGGTCATATGGTACTTCCGTCTTTAATTTTCTTGAGGAAAGCTTATTCCGCTTTTCATAATGGCTGTGCTAACTTACACCCCGCAAGCAGCGTGTAAGGTTTCACTTTCCTCCACGATCTTGCCAGCATTGTTATCTTTAGTCCTTTTTGATCCCAGGCCTTGTAACGGGGGTCAGATGATAGCTCATTGTGGTTTTAGTTTGCATTTTCCTGATGATTAGAGATGTTGAACATTTTTTCATATACCCGTTGGCCACCTGTATGTCTTCTTTTGAGAAATATCTACTCAGGCATTTGCCTATTTTATTTTATTATTTATTTGTTTATTGAGACAGAGTTTCATTCTTGTTGCCCAGGCTGGAGTGCAATGGCATGATCTTGGCATACTGCAACCTCCGCCTCCTGGGTTCAAGCAATTCTCCTGCCTCACCCTCCTGAGTAACTGGGATTACAGGCGCCCACCACTAAGCCCAGCTATTTTTTTAAATATATTTAGTAGGGATGGGGTTTCACCATGTTGACAGGCTGGTCTTGAACTCCTGACCTCAGGTGATCCACCCACCTCGGCCTCCCAAAATGCTGGGATTATAGGCATAAGCCACAACACCTGGCCCTTCTTGCTTATTTTAAAAATCACGTTATTTGTTCTCTTGCTATTGAGTTGTTTTGAGTACCTTATGTATTTTGGATACCGACCCCTTATGTGATATATAGTTTACAAATATTTTCTCCCATTCTGCAGATTGTCTCTTTACTCTGTTATTTCCCTTGCTGTGTAGAAACTTTTCAGTTCGATATAATCCATTTGTCTGTTTTTGCTTTTGTCGTCTGTCCTTTTGAAGTCATATCCAAAAAAGTCTTTGCCCAGATCAAGGTCATAGAGCTTTTCCACCATATTTTCTTTTTCTTTTTTTCTTTTTAAATGAAACAGAGTCTCACTCTGTCACCCAGGCTGTAATGCAGTGGCACGATCTCGTCTCACTGCAACCTCCGCCTTTGGGGTTCAAGCAATTCTTATGCCTCAGCCTCCCACGTATCTGGGATTACAGGTGTGTGCCACCATGCCTGGGTAATTTTTGTATTTCTAGTAAGATGGGGCTTCACCATATTGTCCAGGCCGGTCTCAAACTCCTCGCCTCCAGGGATCTGACTGCCTCAGCCTCCCAAAGTGTGGAGATTACAGGCGTGAGCCACTGCACCCAGCCTCCACTATATTCTCTTCTAGTACTTTCATATTTCAGGTCTTACATTTAAAGTCTTTAATCCATTTTGAGCTGACTTTTTCTAACGCCTTTTGTGAAAACTGTCAAATTGAGTTTTTTTCTTTTGTATGTGATGAGAGATAAGGGTTTAATTTCATCCTTCTGCATGTGGATATTCAGTTTTCTCACCACCGTTTATTGAGGAGACTGTCCTCCCCCGCCATTGTATGTTCTTGGCACCTTTGCGAAAAATCAGTTGGCCCTACATGTGTGGGTGTATTTTTGGACTCTCTATTCTGTTCCATTGGTCTATGTTTGTTTTTATGCCAGTACCATGCTATTTTGGTTATTATACATAAAAGTCAATTTGAACAAAGCAGAGATGGCTAGTGTTCCTGAGTGCCAAAACTCAGTATTTCAGTCACTGTAGTTCTATCCAAATTTACTTGTAAGCTTAATACATTCTAGGAATAAATTTCGTGGAATTTGAGGTAATTTGAAAACACTACTTCTGAATTTCAACTGTGAGAATAATGGAATTTAAACAAGACGCTTTAGAAGAATATGAATAATAATTTCTGTATTTGCTGGGATACGGAGAACTTCCACTAGTAGATATTAATATAGACCACAAACACTCAAGTACTACTACTGGTGAGAGGATAAACTGAGAGGCACTTTGGCGATGCCAAATTCTGAAGAGTTTCCTAAAAGTAAAAATGGGAGATCTACAGGTATACATATATTCCGAGGAAATAATGAGAGATGCTCACAAGACATATGTACAAGGTTGTTTATTTTAAAAATGAGAGTCATGGAAAATTTGAAACAGTTTGTCCAGTGATAGAAGATGTGGAGGTTTTGGAGTTTGGAATAAATACTACCATATTTTGATAACAGAATAGAAATATGCTCACACCTATGAAAATAACAAAGATTATAAAATAGAGTGCAGGTAAGTTTTGAAACCTACCTCCTCCCTGGATTTTGTGCAGACTACTTCATCTCTTAAAGCCTCATCTATTATGATAGTGATGTTCTCTATCTCACAAAATTGTTTCTAGGCCTAAATGAGAGAAATCATGTAGAGAGTGTATCCTAACGCCTGGCACATGCTAAGCCTGAAAATATGACCCAATGTGATAAGTATGTAAGGCAACAAGGAAATACACTGACATCTTAAAGGAGTTCATCTTTGGGTGGGGTGTTTTTATGAGTGATTATTATGTTTTTCTTTACAGTTGCTATACTTACTATATTTTCTATGATAAATAACTCCTATGAGAAAATACACTGTTAAAAGTTAGAAGGAGGTTGATAGGAAGTATTTTTAGGTAGGAGACATAGAGCTGTGATTCCATGATTATTGTGGCTTGAAGTTTATTTCTCTTTATGTTAAAATGATAGAACTAGCAACAGCAAGTACAAAGTTGCAATTAGATGAGAGGAATAACTTTTAATGTTCTGTTATACAGTAGGGTGACTGTGGTTGACCGTAAGATATTGTATGCTACAAAACAGCTAGATAAAAGGCTTTGGATTATTCCGAGATCGTGGACATACTAAGTGCCCTGATTTGATCATTTTACAACATATATATGTATCAAAATATCAAATTGTATCCTATAAACACGTACAAAGTATCAGTTAAAAAACTAAAAAAGTAAAAACTAACAAGAGGAGAGTATACATTACTTGTGTTATTTTTGAACTCTACTTCATCCATTCCTGTTTATGTCCTTCGATTCGGTTGGTTCTCTGTAAATGCTGGGTGGTGGCTTCTCCTTTTCTCCCCATTCCTGATAACCAAGGCCATCTTTCTTCTTCAAGGCAAAGGCATTACTGTGGAATGCCTGAGAATGAGGACTTCTTTAAACTCTCATCCCTGAGAGCTCTTCTGTATTAAATCTTCAAAGGAAGGCGTTCTCGAGCTTCTTGGCCTCAGCTCCCCTGCTTCCGCTATCCTTTTCGTCTTGTGTTGCGAGAACATCCTCTCCCGGGAGGAGTTTGTCCTGCCAGACGATGGCATTTTCGTGTTTACATAAAGCAGTCAAGCTGAACCATGTTGGAACACACTCTGCTGGGATTCAGACCCCATATTCATCTTCAGTTACTACACTGAAGCTTTGCTTTGGAGCGTGCTTTCCCTCTAACCTTGTCAGCTTTCTCTTGCCTCCAGCCTTGCACACACCTGTCTGTTGTATAGTTGACCCTTCTGTGGAACGGGGCACCGCCAGACGGTTGGAGCCCAGACAAATGATGTTTGCACCTCTTGCTGGAAATGGCAATCCCTCTTTTTACTGTTGGCTTGGGCTCCAAGCAGAGGTAAGGGTGCCATCCTGCGGCCCCGAGCAGAGCAGCCCTCCCGGGTGAGCACTGCATCGGCAGGGTGGCCACAGGCAGTGGCTGTTTGCAGTGTTGTCCTTATTTACCATGTTAACACTTGGCCAATGTTTATAGGAAGTGCCACACTTGCAGTCTCCAAGACGGTGGTTTGTTTATTATGTCACCAAAGTACCCTCTTTTGTACACAGCTCTGTATGAATGTAGGGATTTGTGCAGTGCAGTGGTAAGGCATGCATGGACAAAAAGTGTGGAACACCCTTCTGTTGTTTGCATTTCTTCCTTGTGTTCCCATGTCGCGTAGCTCGAAGTTGTGTCTAGCAATGCATTTCTTTTTCTTTTTCTTTTTTTTGAGACGGAGTTTCACTCTTGTTACCCAGGCTGGAGTGCAATGGTGCTATCTCGGCTCACGGCAACCTCCGCCTCCTGGGTTCAGGCAATTCTCCTGCCTCAGCCTCCTGAGTAGCTGAGATTACAGGCACACGCCACCATGCCCAGCTAATTTTTTGTATTTTTAGTAGAGACGGGGTTTCACCATGTTGACCAGGATGGTCTCGATCTCTTGACCTCGTGATCCACCCACCTCGGCCTCCCAAAGTGCTGGGATTACAGGCGCTAGCAGCGCATTTCTTTTTGCCTTGTATCCGAGTTGTATCAGGTCTGTGTGCCTCATTATACTGTGACTTACTTCAGGGTGGAGCTGATATCTGTACCTTCAGCATGAACCTAGGTACCTGAAAATGGTTGGTGTGTGACAATATGCACTGAGCAGGCCGGGCCTTAACAGTGTCTCAGATGTTGCATGTCATTGCCCTCCTGACTAGGGCACATTGCTTCTTTTCATGTCCCGAGCTTGATCCTTGAAACACAAACAACTTCTTTTTTATTTGCTGAATTTTTTATTTGCTGAACTCTACATATGAAACTTCTGGGTGGGAACTCAGTAAATGAACCAAGAATATGCTTATAAGGCATGCAGACACATCCTCGGTGACTGTCAGATCAGCAGAACAAATTAATCAGCTGAAATTATCCTTCTTAGCACGGAAGGAAAAACCAGGCTCTCCTTAGTAAATACGCTTTGCTAGTTATGGGATAATCATCCTGAATGCAGTGATGCCAGCACCTTCCCTTTGGCCATCTGGAGCAGTGTCCCTGCATGGTGATGCCTCATCAGCTCCCGCCCCGTTTCACTCCTGGTCTTTATCTCTTCTCCCCTGTTCTTGCCTCTGTAATAGGATGATGTATGCTGCTGTCTTCCCTTCTTTTCTTCCTCCCTAACAGTTCTTAGCTTCATATGTAGTGTTTTTCTCTTTTATATCTCTCTGTGTTAAAAATTACATATTTATTGGGATTTTTAAATAAGGAAAGTGTAAGGAAACAGAAATGGCCTCTCATACTGATAATAAATTCCTACGGATGGTATGAGGAAATAATATGCACATGGTTCAAAAGTCAAAAAGCTATGTAAGTTAGTAAAGCACCCTTTTCTTGCCCATTCACACTGCAAGTGCCGCTACCCAGTGTTAATTACAGTTAACATCTTCCCGTGTCATTTTTCATTCAATGTTTTAGATACATACCAGCATATAAAAGTTGAAATGGACTTATACATATATTTTCTATTTATATAGAAATGTCCCAAGAAAATGGCTCTGAACCTATTTTCTATCTATCACTCAGTGTATCTTAGAGATCTCCCCATAAGGCTCCTGCTCAACCTTATTCTTTGTGACTGTCTCATTGTATTTCATTGTGCTGATGATCTCACTTACTGCACAAGCTTTTTGTCGATGGGCATTAATATTCTTCCCTGAACTTTTAAAGTTTCAGTAATATAACTGTGAATATCTGTATACCTACAGATTTGAACACTTCTGCAAGGGATGTACATGTCTTACATTTTGATGCTTATTGCTAAATTGACCTCCAAAAACTAGATTCGTTTTCACTAATTTAGATACTATACCAGAGGTTGTTTTTTTTTTTTTTTTTTTTGGTCAAACTTCTCTGATTTTTGTCAGTACAATAGAAATGTTTTATCTCATTGTTTTGATATTTCTTTGATTTTGAGTGAAGATAACGATCATTTTGAACTGACAGGCAACCTGTAGTTTATCTGCAAACTGCCTGTTCTTATCCCTTGGCCCTTTTTCTGTTTGGGTGTTTTTTCCTTATTGATTCATGTGAAGTCTTTACCCACTTTCTGGGACATTTCCTGAGTCTCAAGCTAAAATAGTCACCGAGCCACCGAATCTCACATCAGTGTGTTTGGATCCTCTGTATGGGATTATGGTCGGATATTTTTCCCACTTGTTTATGGCTTGTGTTTCTGTGGAATAAAACTCTAAAGGAGCAAGGATCTCACTTACGTTGTTCACTACTGTAGCCTATCATGTAGGTCCAAGGTGGCCTCATAAGAGATAGTCAAATATTTAATGAATGAATAAAAGAAAATTGAATTAGCCCATGCATATCCTGAATGTTCATTAACAGTTCATTTTTTAATTTTATGGTATTTTTCCCCAAATGAAAAGTTTGAGTTTTCATGCAGCCAAATTTATCAATCTTTTCATAATTTCTGGATCTTCCTCACCCCCAAGTTGATAAATAAATTCACCTGTGCTGCCTTTGAAAACTTCTATTCCCATCTTCTAGGCTCAAATCTTAGATTTCTGTAAAATTTATTTAATCAAATTAAGGAACTAGGTTTGATCTTTCTTGCAGTAGTCGGCTTATCCATCATCATTCCTGGAACTCTCTCCTGCGCTGGTTTAGCACAACAACTTTATGATAAACTACCTTTCCATATGTATCATGTCTCTTCCTGGACTCAAGTTGTTTTAATTACTATAGTTTATCATATGTTTTTTGCCTTCAACTTTTAAGTTCGGGAATACATGTGCAGGATGCGCAGGTTTGTTACATAGGTAAACACGTGCTATGGGGTTTGCTGCACAGATAAACCCAAACCTGGGTATTGAACACAGCATTCCATTAGCTCTCCCTCTCCCTACATCCTCCACTCCAACAGGCCCCAGTGTGTGTTGCTTCCCATCCATGTGTTCTCATGTGGCATCTTTTAATGTGTGATGAAGCTGGTTCTTTCTCATTTTTTGTTTCCTTTTTCAGGATTTTTTTATGGCTATGATTGCATTTTTTTCCTCAAACAAGTTTCATGATCATTTTGCCAAGTCTAAAAAAAGTATCTTAAAGTTACATGTCGTAATATGCATATATATATTTCATACTTCTTGTCTTTGTGTCATACTTCGGAACTAATGAGAGTTTAGTTCATTCAGAGTTCATTGTCTTCAACTCACAACCAACCAGATACCAGAAATTGCTCCTTGGAGAAATAAGGTTAATGAATGTGAAAATAATCAGCATCCTTGGCCAGAAGGATTTAGATTTGTGCTTAGGTTACATATATTCTGCTAAAACTTTTGAATGTGGATGGGTCCTATGGTTCTGGAAATGACTGTTTATACTTAAGTATGATGAACCACGATGAAGATATCCTTAATCCCAATCCTTTACTTTGAATACGTCCTGCAGAGGATTATTAGATACAAGAACATGTAAGCCCTAGTATTTATTTTGCTTCTAATAAGCTATTTAGCTGTTGACAAGTTACTAAAATTGTGTCTCTGATTCCATTTCCTCATCAGTAGGGTAAGGACAATGTTGCTCATTCATTTATCACATAATACTTCATTTGCCTGCCTACCTTTGCAATTTTGTGAGGATCAAATAATAAAATTCTGATAAAACTTTTATTTGAAAATATTAAGGTTTTCTGGTTAAACATTGCACATCAAAAGCATTTCATTTGCTTATGTTTTATCATTCTTTTTTACAAAAAATTGCCATATGGTTACTGGTATGTATGGTATATATGAAATATACCACTAACAATACATGAATTTTTTTAGTAGCCATAAGCCAACAAGAACAAAAATATAGACTAGTAGACTGCAGTAAAGTTAAAAGCCAAAATTTTAGTTCTGGAACTAGATGGTCAATGGTAACTGATTTAGTGGAGGAGGCAAAGCCGGAACTCATTTGCAAGAAGCGATAAGACACACGTTGGTTAAGTTCAGGAATCAGAGGCACCTGGTACCTTTGAAGCCCAGGGTTGATAATAGGAGGATTACTTAGAAACTTGAATGCGGAGCTATAGGATTTCTAGATCCCTCTCCCACCGAACTGAATGTTAAAAAAGTAAAGTTGTAAGAGAATAAGGATGAGGGTGCACTGTGAGAGGAAGGTGGGACGAGGGTGGAAGTAGTGACAGGGACATCAATTTTTTTCCCATTATAGGTAGTGAAAAGATGATGCTGTTTAAAAACATTAAGAAGCGGCTATGCGTACTATCGGCCGGGCGCGGGCTCACGCCTGTAATCCCAGTGCTTTGGGAGGCCGAGGCGGGTGGATCACGAGGTCAACAGATCAAGACCATCCTGGTCAACATGGTGAAACCCCGTCTCTACTAAAAATACAAAAAATTAGCTGGGCATGGTGGCACATGCCTGTAATCCCAGCTACTCAGGAGGCTGAGGCAGGAGAATTGCCTGAACCCAGGAGGCAGAGGTTGCGGTGAGCCGAGATCGTGCCATCGCACTCCAGCCTGGGTAACAAGAGCGAAACTCTGTCTCAAAAAAAAATAAAAATAAAAAAGAAACAGCTATGCATACTATCAAGAAGGAGATAACTGCAGATGAACCACATGCGGGAACTGAAATGAGTGAGAGGACAGGGGCTTCCTTCACATTGGTATACGCCGTAGTAGTACTAATAAGGAATACGAATACTTGGTAGACTATTAAAAAAACTATCCTATTGTGCAAAAGTGAGAATTGAGGATAAAGATTGGCATCTAGGTGCATAATAAATGCTTGAGAGGACAAATACTATTCATGGATTTCAAAAACTCAAATATTATTCAATGATTTCCCCTAGTTGGTGTTATGTACAAATTAGGGTTAAGTAATGTGATTTAGGGATTTATGAGCAATTTATTTGGAATATCACAGTATAAGAAACAAGTCTTTTGATTTCGGGGGACAGTGGAATGTTAGAGGATCTTTGAACAAAGTCAATAAAATGTCAGCCTGAACTTTGAGTTTATTTTACACTCTTCATCAAGGAAGATCAGGAGTTAAAATGATGGCAACCTTTTATTGGTATGTTTGATTAAGACATGACACTATGTTCTCTACCGGAAAATCTCTCTGACTCAGGCACTGATATATGACTTGGGCCTAATGATTTTCCTCTCTTTGCATTTTCCTGTCTTTGAAATGGGATTAAAGCTTATTATGGCTTAGGGAAGACAGCTGGGTACTACAGAAATCCTGGGATTGGTCCTTTGGTATCATACTGAAAACACAGTAACTGGGTTTGGAAGTTAAGTTGCCTCTTCCAAGAAGACAAGCAGACTGCTGGAAACTAAAGATTTAGTTACAATAATGTGATTTATCTGAACCGAAGTATCTCCTCTAGACGTCCCAAAGTCCTGGTGGTATTACTAATCAGTAATAGGTGAGTGCTTATTATCCAGGAAGGAGAACGTTTAACTGACAGAATTACACTAAAAGATTGAGTCCAGTATTTATTTGTATGTTGCTATGAATTTATTAGGAAAGAAATGCTAGAGAAATACCAAGAAGTAGTATTGTGTGATATTCCTGAAGGAACTAATTTGATTTGTTTTTCTCTGTAAGACAGAGATGAGTTTGCCTTACATTGTATTTTTCTCTGTGTTGTACCTATTGGTCTAGTATTTTGACTATGTACATTGGCTTTTTTTTTTTTTTTTTTTTTTGAGATGGAGTTTCACTCTTGTTACCCAGGCTGGAGTGCAATGGCACAATCTCGGCTCACCGCAACCTCTGCCTCCTGGGTTCAGGCAATTCTCCTGCCTCAGCCTCCTGAGTAGCTGAGATTACAGGCATGCACCACCATGCCCAGCTAATTTTTTGTATTTTTAGTAGAGATGGGGTTTCACCATGTTGACCAGGGTGGTCTCAATCTCTTGACCTCGTGATCCACCTGCCTCAGCCTCCCGAACATTGGCTTTTAATCTAACAATTTTACACTCACAGAGCTATTCTGATTGACTAAGCCGCACTTATTTTGCTACCTACTTATATAAGAAAATAATTTCACATCCAAATAGTACTGAAGTAAAAGTTTCAAAAATGAAATGTACCCACTGAGGTTAAATATGTAATTGACTTGGGTGTCTTCTGTACAACCATGTTAATTGAAAACTGTATTTTAAAACTTTTGTTGTTCCTAGAGTGAATTACTGGAACTTAAGCGGCAGCAGCAAGAGGAAGAAAGAGCCAAAATCCACCAGACTGAACACAGGAGGTATAACTGGCTAATAAAATAAGCATCCTTGGTTAATCATTTACCTCAAAGTTTGTACAGTTGTTTTAGGAAAACATTACAGTAATGTTATGAATACGATTTTGGAATGTGTGTTACATTTAAATCTTTGTTATCAGGACATGATATATGTATGAGGTATGCCAGCTGCTACTATGTGTGTACACATGTGCATGCACACACATATCCAATTTTCTTGGATAGGAGGCATTACAAACTTACATTAGAAAACTGAATCCTGTTCTTAAGCTGTGTGTTCATTTAAGGTATATTTAACTTGCCTTCCATGGGACAAAACATCCTAATTTGAGACGATGCTCTACCATTTATAGACTTAGAATAACTGCATTAATATAGATGGTCAGATTCCCATACTTGAGTACAAAAGCTCAGACAAAAACTCATTAAAGTTATTTAATATTGACAAATACATTAGAGAAAAAATCTTAGAACCATTAAGTAATTTTCAAACAGCCTAAGTGCTCTCCATCTTAATCCTGATATCAGAATTAAGAATACCTAGTAAACTATCATGTTAATGTTGGGGCAGTGCAAACAAGCGCCGTATTGTCTCATGATTATCCTAAGATTCCTAGGGGGGATGCGGGTTGTTTCAGTTCATTAGGGGTGCACTTGAGTATCTTGGAGAAGAATATAAGGTTTTTCACAATTTAAAGGAACATATTCTTTTGATAGTGAATGGCTTCTTTTATTTATTTAACCTTTCCACTATCACTAAAGTGTATCTTTAAGTTATGTTGTTTTCGTTTTCTAAATGAGGGACTTTAAAAATTGTTCAGTGGAAGCTCCCTATTCTGATGGGGCCTCTAACTGTGGGGAGGGGGACTGTTATTTAAGGGAACATCTTTTATTTAAGGAAACATCAAAATTATCTTATTTAAGAAAACATCGAAATTCTGATATGTTGGTTAGGCTACATTGTTGGGTAAGATGGTGGTGGGAAAGGATGCTAACTATTTATTATAAGTAGGCCATAATTTAGTCATTTTATTGGTTTTTATTATTTTCTCTCTTTTTTTTCGAGACAGGGTCTTACTCTGTTGCTCACGTGGGAGGGCAGTGGTGCAATCTTGGCTCACCTTTGCCTTCCAGGTTCAAGTGATTCTCCTGCCTCAGCCTCCTGAGTAGCTGGCATTACAGGCACATGCCACCATGCCTGGCTAATTTTTATATTTTTAGTAGAGATGGGGTTTCACCACGTTGTCTGGGCTGGTCTTGAACTCCCAACCTCAGGTGATCTGCCCGCCTTGGCATCTCAAAGTTCTGTGATTACAGGCACAAGCCACTGTGCCTTGCCTATTTTCTTTTTAAAATACTTTCTGCTTAAAAAACACTTGATACTGGGAACAATCCAAGATGGATTGTTAACATCTCAGGATTGCAGCTCTCAGTGAAAGTGCACAGAACTAGAGGACGCCATACTTTCAGACAAATTCTGGTCGCTCAGGAGCAGAAGATTCCCAGTGGAGGAGCCACACGGGTTGCCAGCATGACTCTTGTGGCTGGTGCAGCGGTTTCGCCAGCACCTCGGCACAGCAGCTCTTGGAGCAGAGTAAACGGGGCTGGCTCCCCTTCTGACTGAGGTTTGGAGGAGCCACACGAGTCCCCAGCATGACTCCTGAGGCTGGCGCAGCAGTTGTGCCAGCACCTCGGCGCAGCAGCCCTCGGCGCAGAGTAAACAGGACTGGCTCCCCTTCTGACCAAGGTTTGGAGCTCCGGGAAGGCAGACTCGCCTATTACGGATGCAAGAAGGAAGCCAGACAGGAGAATCCTGGGCAGAAAAACACCATCAGTCTTAACGCCACTGTTCTGGCCCTGGGAACAAACAACTTGGACGTCCACTCAAGAGACCTAATCTGAAAGCTGGTAATTTCAAAGACGACAGGAGGATAAATTTACAATGATGGGAAGAAACCAGCGTAAAAAGGCTGAGAATACTCAGAATCAGAATGCCTCTCCCTCTAAAGATGATCACAGTTCCACATCAACAATGGAACAAGGCTTGATGGAGAACGAGCGCATCCCAATAACAGAATCAGGCTTCAGGGTATGGATAATAAGAAACTTCTGTGAGTTAAAAG
>CM052652.1:3322847-3340009 GCA_028533165.1 Leontopithecus rosalia
ACAAAATATACATTCTTGTCAATACCACATCACACCTACTCATAGGTTTAAATGAAACATTGATTGGTCATTATTAATACCCATTTTTTTTTCAGAATAAAGCAATATTTCCATTTACCCTCTCTCTCTCTTCCTCTTTCTTCCTCTCCTTTACTCATTTTTTTTCTTTCCTTCTCTCAAAAAAAGAAAGAAATCAACTTGTAAACCTCTAGATCCAGGTCGGCAATGTCTCTTTCATTGCTTGATTTCCTTCTTTCCCTTCCCTCCCTCCCTCCCTCCCTCCCTCCCTCCCTCCCTCCCTTCCTTCCATCCTTCATCCCTTCCTTCCTCCCTCCCTTCCTGCTTCCCTCCCTTCCTGCCTTCCTCCCTTCCTCCCCACCAAAAAAATTAAAAAAAACCCACTTGATATTGTGTTTATACACTGGTTGCTAGCAGTAGCCAATTATTTATCTGGATTTCTGAGGATTGCTTGAATTATAAGACTCTAAGTGTTTTAAAGATAGTGATGTGTCACATTAATAGGCTCCATTGCTAAAATATTTATGTTTGATGGGCACCTAGTAAACACTCAGGCTATTTGATTATAAGTGGAAGAGATAACTTTTTTGTTATAGGAATCTTGGCCCTCATTCTTTAAGTTTATTTCCATACTACTGAATACCTAAATATTTGGTGGGGCTTTTTAATTTCTACACATTATTTTCTCTTTCTCTTGATTCTACTTAAATAGATCCAATAAATGTATAGATCCAAATTTAATTAAAGAAGAGACTTTTATGATAATAAACTCAGTAAATAATTAGTTTTGATGTATCTGATCAAGTGATTAAATACATACCTGTTATGTTCTTCATCAATTTTTGAAAAGAGCTTACATTTGTATTGCGTTTAAAGTGTGCCATGAGCTTTCTCGTGTTATCATATGAGAATGCATATTCAATAAACTTTTAATAAAATAGCACGTCCATTCTTATCCAAGGCAACAACACAAGCTATATAGTATGTGTTTAACAGATGTAAATTAGTAAATTAGGTTTTCTCCAGAGGCACAATTTTATTGGCATCAGAAGGGCAATGTGCTCTCTACAGTTTAAAAGTTCACATTGCAGAAAACTCAACTCTGAGTGTTATAATAGAAAGCTTTGAGATTCCTGACAAGCTTTTCAATGAACTTGTAATGAGCTTAAGTGCACCTGCACCTGACCCATTGTAACTATCTGAGTAGCAGAAGATGAGTAGAAACTCTGGAGAGAAAAGACAGAGCACAGGGGTCAAGGACTTGAAAGGATTTGGGCCATGAGGTGAAAACTGGGATGAACTGAATTGATTTATTCAAACTTGAACCATCCCTGATTAATAGTTTTTATCCAAATTAGCCCTCAGAAGAAAACTCAGAGCACAACTTTGACCGTGAAAGCATGTATGTACTTTCTAAAACTATTAAACCAAAATAGAAATTGGTCCTTTTCCCTCCCATTTAGATTCTTGATAGGGATTGAGAGAAGCAAACTATTCCCCACCCATTATCTCTGGTTGACTCACACTGCAGTGGTCATAGGCAAGTTGAGGACACTCCTATGGTTTCAAGGAGTGTTCAACCACTCTGATGTCCTCTTGGTAACTGATGCTCAAAAGTGAATCACATTACCTTATGGCTTCATGACGAGCCATCAGTCTTTGCAGGGTTTGAGTGAATGGGAGCAATTGCCAGTGAGCTGTTTTGCAGTCTGCACTTATCATCCATGTTGTTTTTGGGCTGAAGAATGTGTGCCAAGAAGATTTGTTCATTCAGTAGTTACGTTATCAGGATGCAATCCATAAAGGGTTTGTTCTAGGCCCCAGGAATAGGGCTAATCAAGGCAGAAGGGGTCCCTGACCACGTGGAAACTGTAATCTGGAGGAGAGAAATGGAAGTCAACAATCAAAGGCGCTGTTATTTCAGATGGTGATGTATACTGTGAGGACCATATCACAAGGTGATGTTACAGAAGGAATTGGAGGTGATCGGTTACTTAGGAAGGCCTCACTGCAGAGGTGACATCAAAGGAAAAGGAAGAATCAGCTACATAGAGACTGGGGGCAGATGCTTGGACTTAGATGGCCTATGGACAGGGGAGGAGCAAGTGCAGAGGCTCTAAAGTGCAAATGAGCTTGGACTTTTTGGGTCCCAAGTGATGGGATAATTTTTTTTTTGAGCCAGAGTCTTGCTCTGTCACCCAGGCTGGAGTGCAGTGGTATCATCTCCACTAACTGCAACCTCCGCCTCCCGGGTTCAAGCAATTCTCTTGCCTCAGCCTCCCAAGTAGCTGGGACTACAGATACCCACCACCATGCCCAGCTAATTTTTTTTTTTTTTTTGAGACGGAGTTTCGCTCTTGTTACCCAGGCTGGAGTGCAATGGCGCGATCTTGGCTCACCGCAACCTCCGCCTCCTGGGTTCAGGCAATTCTCCTGCCTCAGCCTCCTGAGTAGCTGGGATTACAGGCACATGCCACCATGCCCAGCTAATTTTTTTTTTTTTATCTTTAGTAGAGATGGGGTTTCACTATGTTGACCAGGATGGTCTCGATCTGTTGACCTCGTGATCCACCCGCCTCGGCCTCCCAAAGTGCTGGGATGACAGGCTTGAGCCACCGCGCCCAGCCTAATTTTTATGTTTTTAGTAGAGATAGGTTTTGCCAAGTTGGCCAGGCTGGTCTCCTGACCTCAAGAGATGCACCTGCCTTGGCCTCCCAAAGTGCTGGGATTATGGGGATTACAGGTATGAGCCACCACACCTCACCCCATGTGATGGGATTATGGTGAGTGAAGAAGAGAATAATGCTCAGTGAGGGAGGAAAGGTAGGCAGGAGCAAGACAACACAACATTTTATAAGCCAGTGGTTTTATTCTAAGACCAATGGGAAGCCACAAGAGAATTTTAAGCAAAAGGAAGGCATGATTTGTTTCATAATCTAGTAAGGTTACTGTATGGGGACTAGATTACAGAAGGTGGGACTGAAAGCACTGGTAAGGTGAAGAGGAGATAGTAATTTGAACTAGAATGGTATCCATGGAAAGAATGAGTGAAGTCAGGATGTCTTCCAGAGGTAGAGCAAACAAGGCTTCTAGTGGTTTGGATGTGGAGTGGGATGGGTGGAGGATGCTTCGGGAAAGCCCATCTTTGGTACTGACAAAAAGACTGGATAAGAACAGCCCCAGGCACTTAGCCAGTCCAGAATACCATTGGGGAGTAGGGTCACTTTCCTCTTACTTAATAGTCAGTGGCATTGGAGATTCAGAATTGTTTTTTCTATCTCTTCAGTATCTTTTACATTAATATGCAGTTAAAACCAAGTACTATGAGGGCTCACCTGAGTTTTGGTTTTTATAAAGTTTTTTTTTCTGTGTTGATAGTTAAATTGGTGTCCTTATGGGGGGACGTTTGGGAGTCTTCTGCTAAGTAGGATACTATTCCATCTGCATGTTGAGAGATTTAGAGAAGGTTACTTAAACATGGAGCTTGGGCTGGGTGTAGTGGCTCACACCTATACTCCCAGCACTTTGGGAGGCCAAGGAGGCTGGATCATGAGGTCAAGAGATTGAGACCATCCTGGTCAACATGGTGAAATCCCGTCTCTACTAAAAATACAAAAATTAGCTGGGCATGGTGGTGCATGCCTGTAGTCCCAGCTACTCGGGAGACTGAGGCAGGAAAATTGCTTGAACCCAGAAGGTGGAGGTTGCAATGAGCCAAGATCATGCCATTGCACTCCAGTCTGGGTAACAACAGCAAAACTCCATCTCAAAAAAAAAAAAACAAACATGGAGCTTGGCAGTGAACTGCTGAGTCTGACTGGCACGTTCTATCTGAGTGACAGATGACAGAATTACGCAGACATAGATATTTTGCCTGTGTGAGTGCGGTCAGGGGACCCCACGGCTCACAGCTCCCTAAGAGGGTTTCTGGAGATGCTCCACATTTATTTAGGATAGATTAAATGACAAAGGCCTCTAGTAAACACCATTAGTGGGTAATTAACATTGCCAACCTCCTCCCCACCGCGGTAGAGAGTAGTTCTTCAAGCAGATGATCAAAGGTCGGTCTTAGGACAACATGAGTAAACAAGCTATTTAGATAAACCCCTTTGCATTCCTTTGTGCCTACTCCTTGCCTAATTGCCTCTGGGTAAAGACAGCTTCCTTTGCCTGATTCCTTCCCGAAGCTTTGCAAAACCTCTCAGCCTTCTTTGCATCTTTCTTACAATTTTCCCTCCACCCTGAATGATCTCCTACATGAGCCCACACACGGCTGGCATCTTAGCTAGCATTGAGCAAGCGCAGGCAGACAAAACCCCCCTCTAGCCTTTGGCTTTGCCACCTAGACTTTATTTTCCTTAAAGTTCCCAAATATCCCACAGTCACTAGCTTGTAGCCACTCACCATGACCACATTCTGCTAATCTTTATGACTGAACAAGGGGCTCATGTAACTGGTTCCTGCCTTTCTTCCTTCCATAAATGTATATTTGCTGCTATACACCAGGCATTGTGTTTTTGCTTCCAAGAAGCTTATAGTCCTATTTATGCATTTCCTAAATAATATGTCAATATCATAGGGTATCTATTGCAGTGCCATTTCTTCAGCTTCCAAGTCCCTGACTCTATTGAGCCTCATGTGCATACCTCAGTATAATGTTATCTGTGATTTATTATTTTAAATTTAAAAGTTGTAATATTGAAACACACAGAAAGTTTTATGAAACAGATATTTAGAATGATTAATTATAAAGTGAACAACCAGGTAGCCATCTCCAGAAATAGAAAAATGTAACTATCATCCTACTACCTTCCACTTCTGCTTTTCTTGTATGGGGTTTATTTTAGCAAGACTGACAGTGGAGTGCAGGGAATATGGGAAGGACATCTGTCTTGCAGCAATAACACCAGAGTTATCTTTGGTTCTTCTTCATGTTTTGGCTTCTGTCTTGCTGCATCCTCTGAGATTCATATCTGGCATGAATCTGAGGACTGTAGTTGCTTTCTTGAACTAGGGTCTTGCTGTACTGGTAGGAGATGAGTGCCTGAAACTCTCAGGTTAAGAATTTGTACCCCCTTTGGCTTGAGCCAAGATTGGCAACAGCTCCAGTAAAGAGCAGTTAACAGCATGTCCTATGGTTAGTGGGAAGAGAAGTTTCTGTAGATTTCTTCTAAGCTGAATCCAGAAAGCTATCCCCATGGTCAGTTCATTCAACATATTAGGTTCTCAGAAATATCTCAGCCCTGCAGCAAGTTTTCTACTCACACACATTTTTCATTGTTTTAAAGGGTAAATAATGCTTTTCTGGACCGACTCCAAGGCAAAAGTCAACCAGGTGGCCTCGAGCAATCTGGAGGCTGTTGGAATATGAATAGCAGTAACAGCTGGGTGAGTTTTTTCTTTTCTCTTAAAAAAATCGTCTTTCAATGTTGAAGAATAAAAACAATGAGAATTTTTAATATACGTTGTGGCCTTCTCCCCAGATATTATTTTTTTGTTGTTGTTGTGCTGTTCAGCAGTGTGATGGGCAGTCAGCCAGAGGGATTACTGTAAATTCCACAATAGCTTCTGAGAGAGGGAGAAAGTCCTGATTTCAGCTCTGGCCAATCACAATAAAAAATGACACCTGCCCTTTGTTCTCAGCATGATTGCCTGGATGCTAAGGCTTTTTATCATCCCTTGCCCAGACCTACAAAAAAAACAAATGGACATTTTTTTTCCCAGAAAGATTTTAAATGAAATGTGGTTACAAAAATAATAAGCATTCTCTAGCAATATATTCTTTCAGTCAAACTAACACATCAAATAAACCAGTAGTTAATTTTTCACTACAAAATGATTTTTAAAAAACGCTATAGCAAAAGGCACTTTTAAAAAATGAAATGTCCTTACATGTTTCTGTGATGAAAACCTTGCAACTGTGTTATAATATGTGTTTAATGTATTTTGTGTGCACAATATATTATTGAATGAGCACCAAAGCTTTGGAACATATATAATTCTGAGGTTTGCAATGTGTAAGGATCAAAACTAAAGACATAGGTGTTACAGTTTAATTGAAGCCCAAGTACATAAGTACTTTCTCTCTCTCTCTCTCTCTCTCTCTCTCTCTCTCTCTCTCTCTCTCTCCCTCCCCCATCCCTCCCTCTCTTCTCTTTCTCTCTCTCCCCCTGTCTCTCTCTCCCTCCCTCTCCCTTTGTATACAGACACATTGGATAGAAATCTGTACACTGGTAAAAATACAACAAATAATCAAGTGCTTGCTGACTAGAAAGTCTAGAGAAGATCTCTGTTTAATAAATAGCTGACAGATGAAAGATCATGTTTGAGAAGTCAGTCTGTTAGAAGTCTTATAGTATTATCTCTGAAAGACATCTAGTCATTTAAATTGATGAATGGATTTTAAAAATGTATACATATTTAAGATAATTGAACATAAGCAAATTTGCAGAGAACACTTCCTGGATGTATCTATTTATCCAAAATATATGCTCATTTGTTATACTCTGGCATTCAGAATAGGGAAAATAACTGAAACATAGGATCTTTGTATTGCTTGATACAATATACACATACTGTCTTATTCATAGCAATATGTAAGTAGGAGTCATGTGGTAAACGAGCCACTGTGAGTTGAAGACATTATCCAAGCTTTCATAACTTAGTTGTGAAACACAATTGGAGTTTAGATTTTGGTCAGGACTTGGAAACTCACTGTCTGGTTGCCATTTTTCTCTGTGGAACTGCTCTTAAAACTTAGAAAGTACCTATCTGGCCCTAAGGGGAAGATGATTGGAGCAGAAATGAAAACTGCATGGGCTTCTGCTGAGGACATGAGGATGCGGCAGTCTGGCTCGCCCATAACTATTGGCAGTCCTTACTGAGCCAGACATCTCTGTCTAGACTCCTCAGAGATCAAATAGAGGAGCATTGTTTTCTCATGATGTAATAGTGAGGATGATTGAGTGAAATTTTTAGTAGGATGGGCATATCCAAGTCCAAAGGGGTTATCAGTCCTTTCCTTACTTAAAAGAAGCAGCAAGAGAAACCTGGGAACGTCCTCAGGCTACCCCTTCACCTTTATTGACCTCCAACACCTGCACTTCTGTGCTTGCTTTGCTTTATCCTCTCCACCTCCTGGGGGATTTGTTCTAATAATAGTCTCCCCTCTCTACTGAATTGCTGAATGTTCCGTCTCAACTAGAACACTTCCATCAGCATAAAATATAAATCAATATAAATTCTGTTGGTAGTGTATTTCCCTCTTGCTACTGTCCTGTTTCTCTCTTCTCTTTTAGAGTAAAACACCCAAAGGTGCCTATCCTTGCTTTCTCTAATTTCTTTATTATTTTTCTTAAACCCATTCTAATCAGGTTTTAGAATCTACCCATCAAAAATAATGTTGTCTTCATGGTCACTTAAAAATGTCCACATTGCAAAATCCAGTGATTATTTCTCCATCTTCATCTTCTGACCGATTGGCATTCTTTGTCATGGCGAATCCCTCCCTCTTTGAAACTGTTTCTTTACTTAGCTTCTGGGACACTGTACTCTCCTGGGTTTTCACATACCTCAGTGATAACCCCTTTTCCTCCCTCTTTGCTGAATTCCTTGCATCTGCCTGTCATCTCAACAGTGGAGTGCCTCCGAGGTCTACCTTGGACCACTTCCCGAATTGATGTTCATTTATGCCTTGATGACCTCCTTCATTCTTATGAAATTAGATACCATCTATATGTTCATGACTCCCAAATTTCTATTTCCAGCCCAGACTCCTTTCACCAAACTCCAGACTTGCATACCCAGTTGCCTACCCAACATCTCTACTTGGATATATAATAGACATTTCAGCCTTAACATGTCTAAAACTAACCTTCGATCTGCTTTACCCCAGTGCTCTATCTGCACATTTTCCTGTTTCCATAATGGTGCACTCCCTCTCTCACACCCGCACAGCTAGCCATCAGCAAATCCTCTGGACTCTTCCTTCCCAATATATCCAGTCCATCAGCTTCTCACCATCCTCACCACCATTATCCTGCTTCCAGCCTTTCTCAGTGCTCATCCAGATTCGTGCAGTCATCTCCTAGATGGTGTCCTTACACCCACACTTACTTAACTATAGTCTATTCTCAATATGAGAGTGACAGAAGTCAGATTCTGACCCCGCATACCTCGCCAATGGCTTTCATCACTCCCCAAATCACTTGGAGTAAAAGCTGAACTCCTTCCAGCAGCCTAACAGGTGCTGCATGGTCCAGACCCCTTCTAGCCACACCAGCTTTCTTGCTGAGAGCACTGGCTGCTCTCTCTGCACTATTCTGCAAAATATCCATATGGTCTGTCCTCCTTTATTTACTTTCTTGAATTCCGCAGTCTCAGTGAGGTTACTTTGGGCATCCTAGTTAAAGCTGCTGCCTGTGCCCTCACCCTGGCTTCTGCAGTCCTCTTTCTAGGCTCCCCTCCCTTTTTCTACAGCACTCTTCAACTTCTGACACACTTCTAAAACATTGTATGTTTTGTTGACCGTTTGCTCTTTGCCTCTCCATATGGTGATGGATGTTCCACCTTCTACAAGGGCGGGGCCACTGGATCGTTGTGTTCACTGATGTATCTCAGGCATGAAACAATAACTGGAACTTACTGCACATACAAGGAAACAAGTGGTTGTGAGTCAATGTCACAAACACACAGAGAGACTTAGAGCCAGATGATTTCATATGCTAAAATGATTAGATACCAAATTTAAATCATGGTGTATAAAATATCTGATGAGGCCGGGCGCGGTGGCTCATGCCTATAATCCCAGCACTTTGGGAGGCCGAGGAGGGTGAATCATGAGGTCAAGAGATCGAGACCATCCTGGTCAATAAGGTGAAACCCCATCTCTACTAAAAATACAAAAAATTAGCTGGGCATGGTGGTGCGTGCCTGTAGTCCCAGCTACTCGGGAGGCTGAGGCAGGATAATTGCTTGAAGCCAGGAGGTGGAGGTTGCGGTGAGTCTAGATCATGCCATTGCACTCCAGCCTGGGTAACAACAGCGAAACTCCATCTCAAAAAATCTGATGAAATAAAAAGTGGATTTGAAATAATGAGCAAAAAGGAGACAATGAAAGATAACCAAGAAAACTTGAAAAAGCATTAAATTAAAATGCCAAAAGATTGACAGTGTGCTCTGTTGGCAAGACTGTGGGGAAACAGGTATGTGACACATTGTTGGTGGACGTGCAAAGTGATGCAAATACTATCAACATCCGTGTGTTACTGCCTTCCCATTGAACACCAGGCCCATACATATGAGAGCAGAACCACTAAACTGTCAAGCAACAGATTATTTCAAATGTTTAGAAAGTTTTTCTGATTAATTAAAAAAGAAGGACATATTATCCAAAATGATTAAGCAGGTAAACATGATTTTTGAATTAAAATGGGACAAAGACTGTATAGAAAAAGAAAATAGACTCACTCATTCACAAATGTAGATTCAAAACAATCACAGGATTTTGACAGAAGAAATATGAAAAAGCATTACATGTCCTGATGAGATAGGATTTATCCCAGAAATGCAAGCTTGGCTTACAACAAACAACACAAAAAGCCTAGTGAGATAATTCACTTCATAAATTATAACAGAAGCTTCATATGGTCATCTCAGTGAGTACAGAAAAAGCATTTGCTAAATTTCAATACTCATTTGTGGTAAAAACTTCTAGCAAACTAGGAATAGAAGGGAAATTTCTTTGCCTCATAAAGGGATCAAAACTCTATAATAATAAAAATATATCAAAAACATTTCCTTTAAATAAGATATAAGGATTGAAAAGAGAAAAAAAAGGCTTTATAAATGACAGATACAATTATTTACATAGAAATTCCAAAAGAATTTACATTCAAATTATTACAAGAACAAAAAAGGCTTGATAATGTTGATAGATATAAGATAAATATGTAAAAACTACATTTTTACACATTAGGAATAAATGAAAAATCTAATAAAATCCCACCAAAGATGCATAACCCTTTTTAAAAAATTCTAAAATCTTGTAGTAAGATGCTGTGAAGGCTGCATGCAATAGCTCACGCCTGTACTCCTAGCACTTTGGGAGTCTGAGGCGGGAGGATCATCTGAGGTCAGGAGTTTGAGACCAGCCTGGCCAACATGGTGAAACCCTGTCTCTACTGAAAAAAACCAAAAATTAGCCAGGCATGGTGGCGAGTGCCTGTGATCCCAGCTACTTGGGAGGCTGAGGCAGGAGAATCGCTTGAACCTGGGAGGCGGAGGGTTGCAGTGAGCCAAGATGGCATCACTGCACTCCATTCTGGGTGACAGAGCCAGACTCCATCTCAAAAAAAAAAAATGCTGTGAAATAAATAAATAGAGAGTTATAGTTTGTTAATGGATAGGAATGAGCTCTCAAATAAGCTATAGATTCACATAAATTGAAATCAAAGCAAAGAACCAAGAGTAAGCAGCTCACTCCTGAAGATAAAGAAGTATGTATGAGGACTTCATTATGTATTTAGTGAGATATGCAGTTGGCACCAGCACACCCAACATTTCTGAATTTTTTACTTTTTTGTATGACAGAAGGGGCAGAGCATATCACTGGGGAAAAACAGACTCTTCAACAAATGCTGTTGCTACAATTGAGAACTTACATGAAATTAGGTCCCTACAATTCTAAAAAAAAATTCTAAGTGGATTAAAGCTTATAAATAGAAAGGAAGACTTTTTAAATTTTAGAAAACGAGAGAGGCTCTTTATAAAATAGAGCTGAGAAAGGATTTTGTAAGACCCAAGGTATAAACCAAAAAAAAAAAAGGTAAGTAAATCTACATTAAATTTTAAAATGTCTGTTCATCAAAGAATATCATACAAAAGTAAGAAGAGAGGCCATAAATTAAACTTTTAAACGGTATTTCCTCTGATGGAGTAGGTGAGGCTCTTTCAGATGCTGTGGAAACTCTAAATCCTGTGTCTTCAAGGGCAGTTAAGCATTTCCTAAAACCAATGAGGCAAACTAAAATTGAAATTTCCCAAAGTGTTAGAAGAAACAGCAATAGTGTGCATTCCAGATGTAGCGTGGGCCAGCACTGTGGAAGTTTTATTTAGGACATGAGTTTTATTTAGGACATGTTTTGCAAATAACAAGTGGACAAGTTAATATATAGAATTAGCAACTAAATTATATTAATATATTAGAATTATTATTATATTAAATCAAGGACATGCCAGTACTTAAAGAGTAACAGATGAGGACTGAGCTTCTCCAAAGAATGAAAGAGGAAAGTAATGCCTCAGTTCACAGAGGCTTGGAGGAAATACTAGAACCAGTAAAAAGCCAGAGACAAAAAAAAAAGGAGGAAGGCAGAAAATATGATAAAACTAAGCCATGCAAAGAAACAGTGGTTTCTTGAAATGTCATCTAGACACTTAAGCAGGAGGCCCCCAATACGTATATATGTGAGGTTGATTGATTTTTACTTTTCAATCATTGCTAATTTAAACCAGTCTTCTCATACTGCTTAACATACACATTTATTCTTCAACAATTTATAATTGCTTTTGTATGTTAAAAAATACACTTTGATTTTTCCAGGGTCTTTATTAGTTTTTTGAGGCACCTAAGAAGGTGAGGCACTTAAAAAATCACTTGAAATGATATTTCCTCGTAGGCGAAGCTCTTTGGGATGTTGTGGAAACTCTAAATCCTACATCTTCGAGGGCAGTTAAGCATTTCCTATGACCAGTGAGGCAACCTGAGATTTTAATTTCCCCAAGTGTTAGAAGAAATAGCAGTCGTATGCATTCCAGACGTATAATGACCTAGCACCGCACAAGGCTTGACAGAGGTTTCTTGACCCTTTGCACACGGTGGGAGTGGGGACTCATTAGTCTATCTCCCTACCTCAAGGTCCTCTTAGAAGTCACCTTCTACTGCATAATACAGCGCAACCCTACTTGAGACATTTCCATTTAAATTGCTCTGTTCCTCATGTGTTCCTACTGTCCTTGCTGTGACTATGGAGGTGGTGACAACATTTTCGAACTGTATTATTTGTGACCCATGTTAGTCTATCTCTAAGAACACAGTCAATAAGACATCACTTGACAAGCCATTACATTATTGACCAAGAGTATTTTGTGAATCAAAATGCAATGTGACTTGAAGACAAAATAATTTCAATGGTCATTTAAGTTGTTAATTTAAAAAATGGTCATTGTACTTTGAGGCAGTAAAAGTGTTCTTTGCAGGAATTTCATTTTTAACTACAAAGGCTTTGAATTTTTCTTTGCTGCTTGCAGTAATTTTTTTTTGTTTCTTTTTCTTGCAGGGTATATGAGAAAATATGGACCCCCATCTGGCCTTCGTCAGCTGACCTTGAAAAGCCTCATGAAGTGCTTCTTAATGTGATTTTGTTCAGCCTCACTGTTTTTGCCTTGATTCCAGCTGCCCACCCACTTGACTGATCAGTCAAGAATGACTGGTTTCTCCCTGTCCTCATTTATGCATGTTTGCCGGAGCTGATTACTGAACTCATTTAATTTCTACTGCCAGTGAAATGCTACATTATTTTTTTAATTGGAAGTATAATTAGAGTAATGTTGTTAAGGTAAAAAATGAGGGGGTCACTTGATGCTTTCAGGTTCATCAGAGTTGTGGGTGCTACAGGCTTGTCTCTCTAAGTGACAAATTCTTATTGAATCCTCAGATCGGGTTTTGGAAAGCTTTTCGGGGGTCTTTTTAGATTTTAATCCATACTTTCTTAATCTGTGCTACAAATATGCACAAAAGAAAAAAATGGATGTCTTATATCATTTAAACAGATTATAAATAAATTTTGAACTTCTTCTGTATAAATGGGTCATTTTTATTTTTAATGAAAATTATTGGGATTTTCTCTCTGAAAGGGTCTCGTTTTAATATCCCCTTTCCAGGTGATATAGATCAAATATAGTACTGTCATTACTATCGGCTCTTGTTTTGGTCTTGACTTACTAATAGTGTACCCTGATTTTCAGATGGGGACATTTTATCTCCAGAAAGGCCAATGTTTGAGTACAAATCAACTAGACACAAATATAGACATCATATGTGCTTTGTAGGTGTTTCAGAAACTAGTCCTGTCTTTGCTCTGTGTAAGCTATTTCTTATTGCTAATTCAGGTGGCTTTCTTACTCACTTCTGTGACCTCAAACCAGTTTACAGACCCTATAGTGTAAGAGTATTGATTTTCTATGCTGTGTAATCTAGCTCAGTCCCTCTGTCCCCTCTGCCTCACCATCCCCCAGCCACTACATTGTACAGTGAAAGCATTGCATTCAATCCTAGAATAAAGGTAAACACAACAAATCATCTTTGCAGCTGGACAACTAATAACACTTTGCAGCTTTAAGAGATCTTCTGTGTTACCAATCACTCTGTTAAAATTAACTTTCCAAATCTCTTTATTGAGGAAAACATGGGGATTTGAAATTCTTGGGCCAAGATACATGACTAAGGGGTTCACTGAACTAGGCAAGGGTGCACTAGGAAAGGGCCACATTGGTGGGTGGGGGGTGACCGAACAGATGGTGCTTAGGCAGTTTCTCTGGAGTAAATAATGCAGGTATTCTTGGTTTCCCTCTCGTCTGCCAGCTGAAGCTGTGTTAGTGCTGTTGAAAAATGTAAGATGTTGGGTGTAAGATGGGTTATTGCTGAGGTAAAATGAGGAAACTGAGGCATGTATAAGAAAGTGAGAAGCTAATTTATTTAGCTCCTGGGCGAGTTTTAGTGGTTTAAGGGAGGGCTAGAGAAGTTGCGTTTGGCTGTTTAGGGCATGGAGTTTTATGGGGAGGGCAGATAATTGGTTACTGGGGAAACAAAGAGAAGGCATTTCTGTTGGCTGTTGAGGAGCAGGAAGTACATGGAGTTAAAGTAGGAAGTACATGAAACTAGTTGCTATTGGTAGGTGGGTGGGACTTTGGGTACTTGGGGGCGTATGGGGCAGGTTGTTGCTGGGAAGGGTACGGTGGAGCTTTTAAAAAAAATTTTTTTGCAGGGTTTTTTAACAGCGGGCTGGAGGTTGGATGCATAATTTAGTGCTGAGTGTGGGCTTGGGGGTGGTATGCAGAGGCGGGTGTGGGGAAGCCAGATAATGAGCTTGGGCGATGACGCAGTTATCAGGCACAGAGAGTGATGAATGTGTCCGTTTGGCTTTTGGCAAGGCAACCGGCCTTATATTGGGTCCATGTGAAATCCTTGTCGTTGCCTTATGTGGGGGAAACTAAATCCCCCAGTCTGATTGGAAACATCACCCAACCGATTGTAAGCGTGTGGCTGTAGCAAGCATTTTACTGTGGTGACATGCAGCCATTTTGGCCCTACACCTGCCAGCCTGGCTGCCTCGCAGTCCTGTTCTGATTTTTGTGTCTATGCTTCGTGTCCTTCACTTGCTGCATTTTCCAGCATGCGACCAGGAGTTGCTGTTGGAACAAGGTATGCTTTCTTGCTTTGAAGCTCTCAGGAAAGTTGGTGTCAATTTCTCTTCCACTGCCTGGCCTACCTTGCACTCCCAAACAAAGATTTTGTGCAGATGTTTAGTTGCATTTTTTAAAGACTGTGCAGGTATGGAAAATTGTGATTTCATGACTGAAACTATCTATAATATGTGTGGGGGTATAAACATCTTGCTTGATCAATTATCTATGGAGGCAGAGGTAACCAGGAACTAAGCAGGAGTTGGTGCCTAAGGGAGCCCTCCATGTTACTTCTCACATTTAATCTGCCACATTAAATCAGTTGGAATAAAACCTGATTCATAGGTAACTCTGGACAGGAAATCCCAAAGTTCCACCATTTCTATGCTTAATTTTAACGTCCCTCTCTTTTTGTAGAAAATAAAAACAAGAAATAAATGGTTCCAAAGCCAGGGGTTTGTTACAGAAACTTTAGGCAATACAGATTTGCAATAAAATATTAATGTTTTAAACACTTTGTATTTAGATTTACCACTTTTTCTTTTGTGGTTTCTTTTTGGTATTACGTTGATAGATCTTAAAATGTGCAAAGCAACAACCTCTACCCAGTAGCCTATTTTAACAAAACAAAGAATTTCCCCTACTACTGGGCTTAGTTATATTACAGTAGATAGGTAGACATGAGCAGGCCAGGAGAGGGTCCACCACCAAGAATGTCAGGTGACCATCAGGTGATGGGCAGCTACTTGATTTTTTTATTCGTTTGTTTGTTTTTTGAGACAGAGTCTCACTGTTGCCCAGGCTGGAGTGCAGTGGCATGACCTTGGCTCACTGCAACCTCTGCTGCCCAGGTTCAGGAGATTCTCCTGCCTCAGCATCCCAAGTAGCTGGGATTACAGGCATCTGCCACCAAGTCCAGCTTTTTTTGTATTTTTAGTAGAGATGGATTTTGCCATGTTGGCTAGGCTGGTCTCAAACTCCTGACCTCAGGTGGTCCACCTGCCTCAGCCTCCCAAAGTGCTGGGATTACAGGTATGAGCCACTGCGCCTGGCCAGTCAATTGTTAAGCTGACCCTCTAAAATAATAATTGGTTGCAGCCAGTGCCAGGGAATGGCAGTCTCCCAATAGATAGAAACACCTGAAACTGGTGATCAGCAGCTTCCTGATAAGATCTCAGGACTGAGGTGAGAGAGTGCAAGCATGTGCATTGAGGCAGAATGGCAGAATTTAACTGAGATATGACCTTCCAGGAACATTAGACTGGTAAGGGAAGAATGCCTCGATTAAGTATATATACAACTCCAGGAAACACACTGGGCTTTCGCCCCTCCCAAGTGCTAGCCGGCCACTGTGCATGCAGACAGCCCACCCCAAGGGAATCATTGAGAGAAGTAATGCAGACCCCAGAAGACTGCCAACATATAAAACCCCAAGTCAAAGGCCAAACCATGCATTCTTAAGTTGCCCACTTGGCCTTCTTCTAAGTATACTTTACTTCCTTTCATCCCTACTCTAAAACTTTTAAATAAACTCTCCCTTCTGCACTAAAACTTGTCTCGGTTTCTCTGCTTTATGCCCCTTGGTTGAATTTCTTCTGAGGAGGCAAGAACTGAGATTGCAGCAGACCCATATGCATTCACTGCTGCTAACAGTTGTAGGCAGTACAGGTCAGGAAATCCTATTCCATTCACAGGATAGGTCTCAGAACTCATATTTTTTTGTATGTTTTCACACTAGAGACATTTACTGTGGACCCTAAATATGTTCAAAAGAAACACTGATTTTTTTTCTTTAGATTTTTTTAAAAATTAAGATAAGAAGCCTACATATTTAATTTGGAGATTTGGTTGTCTTTCAGAAGGTATCTTTAGCAAAACTGCATTGTAGTTATGGTAAATGTAGATCTATTTCAAAGTAAAACACTTGACATTTATAAAGATGAAAATTGCAAGTTAAAATTCAAAGTTTTCCAAACACCACTTATTAAACAGCTTTTCCCATTGCTTGTTTTTGTCAGGTTTATCCAAGATTGTATGGTTGTAGATATGTCGTGTTGCCTCCGATGCCTCTGTTCTGTTCCATTGGTCTATATCTCTGTTTTGCTACCAGTACCATGCTGTTTTGATTACTGTAGCCTTGTAGTATAGTTTGAAATCTGGTAGTGTGATGCCTCCTGCTGTGTTCTTTTTGCTTAGAATTGACTTGGCTATGCGGGCTCTCTTTTGGTTCCATATGAAGTTTAAGGTGGTTTTTTCCAGTTCTGTGAAGAAGGTCATTGGTAGCTTGATGGGGATAGCTTTGAATCTGTAAATTACTTTGGGCAGTATGGCCATTTTCACAATATTGATTCTTCCTAAACATGAACATGGAATGTTTCTCCATCTGTTTGTGTCCTCTCTTATTTCATTGAGCAGTGGTTTGTAGTTTTCCTTGAAGAGGTCCCTTACGTTCCTTGTAAGTTGTATTCCTAGGTATTTTATTCTCTTTGTAGCAATTGTGAATGGCAGCTCGTTCTTGATTTGGCTCTCTTTAAGTCTGCTATTGGTGTATAGGAATGCTTGTGATTTTTGCACATTGATTTTGTATCCTGAGACTTTGCTGAAGTTGCTTATCAGTTTCAGGAGTTTTTGGGCTGAGACGATGGGGTCTTCTAGATATACTATCATACTATGACTAGATA
>CM052652.1:3340509-3375923 GCA_028533165.1 Leontopithecus rosalia
CACATGCACACGAATGTTCATTGCAGCACTGTTTACAATAGCAAAGACCTGGAATCAACCCAAATGCCCATTGATGATAGACTGGACTGGGAAAATGTGGCACATATACACCATGGAATATTATGCAGCAATCAAAAATGATGAGTTCGTGTCCTTTGTAGGGACATGGATGAATCTGGAGAACATCATTCTCAGCAAACTGACACAATAACAGAATATGAAACACCGTATATTCTCACTCATAGGTGGGTGATGAACAATGAGAACACATGGACACAGGGAAGGGAGTACCACACACTGGGGTTTACTGGGGGGAATAGGGGAGGGACAGCAGGGCGGGAGCTGGGGAGGGAAAACATGGGGAGAAATGTCAAATGTGGGTGAAGGGGCGGAAGGCAACAAAACACACTGCCACGTGTGTACCTATGGAACTATCTTACATGTTCTGCACATGTACCCCAAAACCTAAAACTCAATAAAAAAAAAAAAATCTGTAAAAATTAAATTAAAAAAAAGATGAAATTCATGTGGGGGAGTCTAGAACTCAAGCAGAAGTCAGGGAGATATAAACTTAAGTATCATTGGGATAGAGATAATATTTAAAGCCACCCTAGTAGATGATGGTACCCAGTGAGAGAGGAAAGTGTTGTTAGAAAAGACAAGTCAGTTCATCTCTTGAAACAGTCTCCAGTGTGGCACAGGCAGAGCTACAGGATAATGCCACTGAATGAATACATGTGCAATGAGGGAAGGGCTTGACATGAATAAATTAAGCAGCACTATCAGAAATTTACTTAATTAACTCTTGCTTCTGGTGGTTAGAGGTTTGATGCATGAAAACTCTAGTGATGGATGCTATGGATTTTCACAAAAGAATATAAATTAAATTTATTTTTTCTCTCTGTTTTGACTTGACCTGCCCAAACAAATATACAGAGTGTTTTTATAAATATTAGTTATTTCCTCCTTGTCCCTGGGAGTGGGTGTGGTGGGTTCTGACACAGATGACACATGGGTATTATCTAATAAAAATAGCTATGATCTAAATCTCTAAGAAGCTATATCTCAGAAGCCCTGAAGGCTACTGAGAGTAGACCAGAAAATAATTTTTTTCTCTTCTTATTTTGGGGAGATGTGTCACAGAATTGGGAAGCTTTTTTTATCCTTCAGAGGAACAGGGCAACATTGCCAAATCTCTTCAGATGATTTAGTCTGAGATGGGAATTATGCTCTGGTGTTTTGAGATATGTGATAAGGTTGAAAAACAGTCAACTGTGGTTCTGGTAATAGAATAAACAGGCTCTCTGTCTGCTCTGACTTCCTTCCAGCTACAGATCACCATCTCGTGTTTAAATCTAACTTACTGACTGCTCTCATTGTCTTCCAGACTTACTTAGGCTATAAAGGTTTGCCTAGAGATGTGAATTGTTTATGTAGACTGTGAGGTGTAACTGTACAATATATCCCTGGCTTTGCTTTACGATTTGAGTCAAAACAGAATTAAAGGCTCATTATCCCTTGTGCTAGGGAAGCAATGGGGAATATTTTAAAGTTCACATTTTCATTGATCTTTCATCAAGAACAGGACTAAAGTTACAAATGAGATGCATTTTCTGTAATGCGTGTGGTGCCTTATCTTGAAATAGCTGTTGTCTTTGTCATTCTGATTTGCTGAGCAGACAGTTGGAAATTAAACAATGAAAAATAAGTTTCTATACATGACGTTTCCTTTTTGAATCACCAGCAACCCAAATTCTCAGGCATTGGGATTAGTATATTCGTCTCCACGGGTACCCAGAAATGAAATGAAATGAAATGTCACCTAAAGCTGTAGACATACTTCATTGCTATTACACCCCAAAGTTTCCTCCAGTAAAATATTTTATTAAAATTAAATGAAAAACCAAAACCTGTGCAATGGTTGTTCAGGAAGCTTTAATGAGCTTTAGAATGGAGCACACCCCTGACAATTCTTCCATGGGTGTTTTACTATGCACAGAAAAACTGCTCAAAGAATATTATACTATGCCATTCTTTCCTCATCTTCTTGGCTATGTATTGCATCAATTAAATTGCAACTTATAAATTACTGGTTACAATATCTAAGAAAATAGTTTTTGTTTCTATTTATAGGTACAGTATGTACTTCCGGAAAATGTTTGCCCTCTTGCTGAATCATTTTCTCCTTTTTTATCAGCTAATTGTTCATTCATTTAGCAAATATTTATGTGTCATGCTAGTTTGTTCATAGGGCAACAATTGTGAGCAAGATAACAGAGGTCTTTGGGCCCTTATGAAGTTTGTAATTTAGCCAGATAGACAGATAAGCAAAACCAGCAGGGACATCATCTTGTCGTCCCTGTTAAGTGTTTTCTATTTTGCCAGATACTGTTCTAGGTGAAGTCATGTATTCAATAGCCTAATTATTACGGTAAGATAATCATTACACAGATGCAGGAAGGTCCTAGGAGAAGGATTTCATTGTTATTCCCATGGATAATAATGGGGGGCAAACATCTTTTCTGACACTTTTGCATGCATAGCGCTTTTTAGTTTACACTCTTTGTAAAGTACATGTAGATTATTTTCATTTGATCATCACAGCTGAGATGTCATTTTTATTCCCATTTTACATGTGGAGGCCAGGAGGTCAAGTTTCTTTCTCAAGGTCATGTAGTTGGTGTGTGGCTGAGACAAGGAACGACCTGAACCTCCTGTGACTCCTGCGTTAGTGCTTTTCCTCTGCCCGACGGCTGCCTCATGCTGGTGAGCATCCTGCCTGATATGTGGGCTCTGAGAAAGACTTTCATTCTCTGTGGTATGCTCGGCTGACATTTCATTTTGTTTCTATCTGTCCATGCTAACACACCTCAGTGGTGAGTGTTGCAGTGCATTTGTGAAGTATTGATTTCCAGTCAGCCCCCATCCCAAAGACCCTACCACACACTCAATTCTACTGGCTTCACTTCAGCTGGCTGTTCGCTGCTAGCTGAGAGCTTCTAGCTTGTTACCACTCTGCTTATGGGCAGATCGGCCGAAGTTTACTGCCGTTACCAGGCTTCAGTGCTAGGAAACCAGCACTGTTTCTGTTTCAGAAATGTTGACAGATTTTGCAATTGTTTAAAGATTAAAAACAATCTTCTTTATATGTGTAGAAATACAGACATTTGTATTATTTCATATAAATCCATATAATGGGATACATCATCCTGTCTTTTAAAAATGAAATCTTTTGTCCTTCCTTAATCTTTCCCTATCCATATCAGCCTCTGCCCCCAGCTAGTCGAGACTTACAGCGTAGCATGAGCTCTTCCACATAATTCTCAATGTTCATAAAATCATATGTAAACATTCATATGTGTGTATGTCTATGTATCTACCTAAAAATAAACGTATGTGTATATTTTACAAAACCAGGTCTTTGTTTACGAAAATGTCATACTACTATTGTATATACTTCATATTGCTCTCTTCACTCAGTAAGAAATCATGAATATTTCTCCAGGTCAGTTGGCAGAGTTCTAACTGATTCTTTTATTTTGTTAAATTAAAAATGAAAAGTTTAAGACAAACACAAAGATGGAGAAAATAATATCCTGAATCTCGTTGCCTATCACCTGGTTTCAAGAACTATTGGCAATCTCGTTTCATCTATTTTTCTAGACTTTTTAAGGTTTAAATTTATTTTTTGCCAGAACATTTTAAGGCAAATCCCAGAATTTATGTTGTTTATATCTAGTAAACACTTCAGTATTTATCACCAATGGATAGGGATTTTTAAGAACCTAACCAATTGTACTAATATCACTTATAACAAAATTTATAATAGTTCTTTAAAATCACCCAATACCCAGTTCATGTTCAAATCTCCCTCATTGCCTCAAAAACATCTTTCTATCTTTTTTCTTTTTTTCTTTTTTTTTTTGAGACGGAGTCTTGCTCTGTTGCTAGGCTGGAGTACAGTGGCCCGATCTCTGCTCACTGCAACCTCTACCTCCTGGGTTCAAGTGATTTTCCTGCCCCAGCCTCCTGAGTAGCTGTGACTACAGGCGTGCACCACCATGCCTGGCTAATTTTCTTTTGTGTTTTTAGTAGAGATGGGGTTTCACCATGTTGGCCAGGATGGTCTCAATCTCTTGACCTTGTGATCTGTCCTCCTTGGCCTCCCAAAGTGCTGGGATTATAGGCGTGAGCCACTGCGCCCAGTCAAAACATCTTTCTACAGTTGGTTTGTTTGAACGAGGATTGAAATGCAAACATTACATTTGCCTGATATGTCTCTGAAATTTACAATGATTTTCCCTTCTCCTTCCCTGTTAGTGCTTCTATTTGTTGAAGAAACCAGGTTATTTTCCTTGTAGAATTTCCCACCTTTTAGATTTGTCTTATTTCATTCCCGTGGTGTCACTTAACACCAACCCTGTGCTTCCTTTATATACTTAGCTGGATATAGAGGATTGACTAGATTTCTGGCTCAATTCTTTGGCTAGAAAACTTAATAGTTTGTGCTGTGTGTTTTCTACTGCATCACGGAGGTGTATAATTGGAGGAATACAACATTGGCCAGCCCACTTTAAGTGACGCTGAAATTGGCCAGTGGGGTCAGGTGTGGTCAGCTTTATCTTTCCAATATAAACTTCCCCATCAACCTTGACTTAATGGTTTTAGCATTCAATAATGACCATTAGCTACATTCATTATTTCACTCAGTTATAAAATGATAATTTTCTAAATCTCTTAATCTTTCTGCCTCATTGACTGGAATTCTGCTCTGAAAAACTCTCTCTTATCAATCATTTGTAATCCTAAAGAACAGTTTGTTAAGGAGAGGCAGATTAAAGGTGGTGGTGGTGGTTGTTTTTGGTTGTCAATTTTCTGAATAATGAAATGGTGCTTTGGCAACCTCCAATGGTTAACAGTAACATTGTTGGACTCAGATATTTTTTTTTATCTTTCCATTAGACTTTTATTTATTTATTTTTTAATTTTTTAAATTTTTATTGCATTTTAGGTTTTGGGGTACATGTGCAGAACATGCAAGATAGTTGCATAGGTACACACGTGGCAGTGTGTTTTGCTGCCTTCTGTCCCTTCCCCCATATTTGGCATTTCTCCCCATGCCATCCCTCCCCCGCTCCCCCTCACACTGTCCCTATTTCCCCCAATAGACCTCAGTGTGTGGCACTCCCTTCCCTGTGTCCATGTGTTCTCATTGTTCATCACCCGCCTATGAGTGAGCATATACGGTGTTTCCTTTTCTGTTCTTGTGTCAATTTGCTGAGAATGATGTTCTCCAGATTCATCCATGTCCCTACAAAGGACACGAACTCATCATTTTTGATTGCTGCATAACATTCCATGGTGTATATGTGCCACATTTTCCCAGTCCAGTCTATCATCAATGGGCATTTGGGTTGATTCCAGGTCTTTGCTATTGTAAACAGTGCTGCAGTGAACATTCGTGTGCATGTGTCCTTATAGTAGAACAATTTATATTTGGATATATACCTAGTAATGGGACTGCTGGGTCAAATGGAATTTCTATTTCTAGGTCTTTGAGGAATCGCCACACCGTCTTCCACAATGGTTGAACTAATTTACACTCAGATATTTTTATATATTAAATGTGTTTTAGATTATGGAATTTTATTACATTTGATGCTCAGATAACCTCATTCTTGGCCAGTGGGCCCTCCTCAGATTTGCTGCTCTGGTCTTCTTTTGACAAAGACCCAAGTAGTTTGTGATGACTTCTTTGATTTCCGGTAAATAGTATGTCCTAGACTTACCCAGAATACTTTCTACACTGGACATATATTGAGTCATTTCTCCAAAGTGGACTGGTCTCTTGGTAGAAATGGCATTTACAGAGCAAAATCTTGAGTCCAGAAGTCAGTTTATTATCTTTTTAATGATTCTGTGGCCCTCCATGACATACCATGAAATATTTATTTCACCGTTTTCCCATGCTAGCATTCATTTAGTCTCTGGTTTTGTTTTATCCTGTCTTTCAATTGCAAAGTCATGTCAAAGATGGGAAGACATTGTTCAAGAAGCTTTCTACAGGCCTTGCACAATTAGTAGAAGTTGTAAGATTGAAAAATAATACAAGAACACTTGAAATTCTTAATAAATTCTGGGAACCCAGTGGTTCCTGGGAAATACGTTCTTTTTCAGCTGGGTAGAGAATTCTCCTCTGCTTCCTAGAACTTACCTTTAGCAAGATGAGAGATGATGCCCTCTCCTTCTTCCTCTTTTGGTTGGAGAACAGTTTTTCTTTCTTGTTTTATGGATTTTAGTAGAAACATATTTTCTGTTTACTTTTTGTAACTGTGATCCTGGCAATGAGTTGCATGCTAGCTCTCCAAGTCATATAGCAGCTTAGACCTTTCATAAGCTCCATACAACTTTGGATGGAGGTGCAGCTGTGTGCCACATTGGCAGTACATTTTGTTCTTGCAGAGGGCATTCTGGCCTTCTTGATTCTATATTTTATTTCTTTGCCAATCATCAGGCAGTGTGCAATGGAGAAAACAAAATTTATTGAGAGCTTTCAGCTCTGTAACTAGCAATAACTATTCCTGGCTGGCTACGAAGTTCCCCAGATGCACCCTGCTATATAATCCTGATTTTCTAGTTCATTGTAAATTCACAACACTATACTGTCAACTATCCTTCTTTTCGTATCTACGTAAAAAAGAAATTTCCTGGTAACATTCTGAAAGCATATGATAATGCTTATAGACTTTACAAAAAAACTTTTATTGGAGTATAATATAAATTGTAGAAAACTACACATAAATGTATAGCTTGATGAATCTCCACAAACCAAACACATTTATGTAACCAGAACTTGGATCAATAAATAGTCCATTACAAGTACACCAGAAGCCTTTTTTATGCTTCTTTCAGTGTGTCTCTGCCCTTCTTCCTCCAAGAACAATCATTATCCTGATCCCTAAAAGCATACATTTATTTTGCCTGGCTTTGTACTTACATAAATGGAATTATACACTACATACTTTGTTGTATCTGGCTTATTTCTCTCAATATTTGTGATGTTCAACCATATGAACACATGTAATTGTAGATTCTTCTTTCCAGTTATATAGTGTTTCATTGTGTGTCTCCATTGCAGTTTGTCTCTTCTATGTTGGTGAGTATTTGGGCAGTTTCCAGCATGGAGCTATTATAGACAATGCTACTATCAACATTCTACTGCATACCTTTGCTGAACATACATCGGCATTTCTGTTGGGTGTACACCTAGAAGGGGGATTTATGGTCACAGTGTATGCAGTATACTCTGCTTTATCAGTAATGCTGAAGAATTCCAAAGTGGTTGTACCAAATCGAACTCCCACCATCAGTGTGTGGAAGCTTGGATGACACACACTCCCCCAACACTTGATCGTTTCCCTCATTTTCATATGTATATGAAACTTTCAGGTTGCAGAAGATTCTGAGTTCAGAAAACTTTCTCATACCATCCTCCAAGTTCTGTCCAAAGTGTAGCAATATGTGTAGGGCAAGTTAGACTGGGAGTCTGACAACATCCGAATTCATTTCATCGCTGATAGGGAATGGGTCAAATGAACACATAGGTTTGCACACCATCGAGAAGCCTATGGGTTTAGTCATTTTAGAGCAGTCAACTGCTCATGTTTATTATTGTATACATTTTATGACAAAAATAAAGTAAGAGAGAAATATTCCCAATTCTGTTATTGTAACATACTAATAGCTTTTTAGTCCCCTTATCCACACACACATTTGAATTGTATATGGTTAAAATAATGGTTTAGATATAATTTTATATTATGCTTTCTTGAACTACATGTTTTATCTGAAGCACTTTCTCATGTTTTAAAAGGATTTTCTCATTATATATTTAGGGTGCTTCCAATGTTTTACTATTCTAGAGAGTTCTATAGAAAATATTTTCACCAGTTTACCTTTTCTTTAAAAAAAATTAATCCTTTAGGCAAAAGTCCTAAGAATGGGATTACTAAATAGAAAATTATCATTACTTTTGGCTCTTGATTTATTGTGCATCTCTCTCTCCAAAAGGCTTTTTTTCACAGTTTACACCGGAGGAATCCAACCTTCTTGGAAACCACAAAAGCTAAGTTTGACTTACAGCAACACGTATTCTGTTAGGTTCATAAGCAAATAAAGCGTATGACATATTGCTGGAGGAAATTTTTAGCTTTTGGAAGATTTAAAAATTCTTGCTTAGCTTAATTTGTAATATAAACTTAGATTAAACCCAAATTTCCACGAGCAGGTGAATGGATAAACAGATGTGATCTAGCCATGCAATAGAATACTACCTAGTAATTAAAAGGAAGGAATTATTGATACACATGTTACTACATAAATGAATTATAAAATAATTATGCTTAGTGAAAGAAGTCAAAGAAAAAAGAGTACATACTCTATGATTCCATTATAGAAAATGCTATAAAATGCAAACTTAACATAGTGACAGAAAGTAGATGAACGTTGCCTGTGGACATGGGGTTGAGTGGAGAAGGGCATGAAAAAAGGATGGCAGAGGGGTGCATGGAAACTTTTGAGGCTGATGGGTATGTTTACTACCTTGATTGTGGTGATGGCTTCATGGGATATATGTATGTTAACATTTATCAAGTTTTATACTGATTATATGTCTAGTTTACTGCATATAAAGTATATTCCAGTTAAGCTGTTTTTAAAAATAAAATTTCTTGCTCAATATTTCTAAATCTTTGAAGATCTAAAGAAAATGAGGAGCAAGAGTTACTATTAGTTCATTATTACTATTTAGTGTAGTGAGTTAAAGGGACATGATTAAACCTACTATACTACATAATAGTGAAATGCAATTTATATCCTTCATTTTGCATGCCCAAAAGTGACTTGTTCAAGTCCTGGCACTAGTACCTGTGAATGTGATCTCATCTGGAAGGAGAGACTTTTCAGCCTATGAGATACAGGGGCCCCAAATCCAATGATTTGAGTCATTGGAAGAAGAGGAGAGGATGCACAGCTAGACACACAAAGGGAAGAGCACCATGGGTACGTGGAGGCACAGATTGGAGCAATGCGGATATCAGCCAAGGAATTAGGAAGAGACATTGAGAATTCTTCCTTAGAGCCTTCAGAGGTACGTAGCCCTGTTCACACCTTGATTTTGGACCTCTGTTCTCTAGAATTATGAGTGAATATATTCTGTTATTTTAAGCCACAGAAGTGGTAATTTGTTATAGCAGTGCTTGGAAATGGATACATATGTCAGTATAGTTTTATCAGCTAGTAGACTCTAGTTTTTTAGTTGGTAATATGAAGGGAGTAACACAAGGCATCTGCATTACAGAAGCAGATGTCTGATTATTAGGTTCTGTGATGAAACTTTGAATTTCAGAAAATGGATCCCCTTCATTCTCTCCTTGTTTCTGTGTCTGCTGTCCTGAAGCCAGATGTGTTACCATCATGTCTTTATATTAATATACTCACCCGGCGGTTCTCAAAGCATTGTTCATGGACACTTTGAGCTCCCTGAGACTCTTCCAGGGGGAGGCCAAATCTATTCTCATATTTTCCCTTTTCACTGTGTTGACATTTGCAGTGATGGTGCAGAAGCAACGATAGGCTGCTGACACCTTACGACAAACGGCGGTCCCAGCAATTGCACTAGTAGACATTTTTTTCTTCATGTCCGTGACTGGCAGAAACAAGCAAACATAAAAAGAATTTGACTTAAGAATGACCTTGATGAAGCAGCAACATGATTTATTAAATCTTCATCCTTCAATACATGTCTTTTTCAAATTGAGTGTGATGTTACGGGGAGTACAAATGAAGCACTTCTGTTACATACAGAAGTATACAAACTAGTACTTTCGTAATTGAGTTCTAGCTAAACCAGCAGCTTTTCCTATAAACACAATTTTTATTTAACAAAGAAACTTGGGTTATTCAGGTTATTCAGATTTGGGTATTTGGCAAACATGTCCCTCCATGCTCAGAGATTCTCCTTCAGAGGCAACCATCTTAGACTCTCTTTTCTTTACTGATAATGACATTTCTTATAAAAGCTTAGACACAGGTAAGGCCCAGGTATTTGCCTAAGGACAGAAAGCATAATGTTGTAGAGGTGTGTTTTCTTCCAGCCTATTACACTCCCCATTCCACTAAACGAGACAGGTGGTTTTCCACATCTCATGCATCTCCCCCTTGAGACAGTCAATGCTGCAAAAGAAAAAAAATGCCAGGTGGAAAAGCTGACAAGTCAGATATTACACAGCCACTTAATTTTTATTTTGTAATTTTCACAATCTGAGCAACCAAGTAGAATACATTAAAAAGATACTAAAAACACGCTGTGATAAAATGCATTTGACCAGGAAATATAGGGTTTCATGTTTTTGTCTCCAGCTCAGCCTTTTTTCATTTTTAATGTCAACTGTGTTCTGGCTTTGGCATTTATTTTGACAAAAGCTATGTTGAGTTGCAAATTGAAACATAGTGCATAGCTTCTACGATTAAAAAATTCAGAATCTGTCCAACCTAAGGCCTTGAAGACAGAAAGAAATGCCAAGGGAAAAATATCTCAACTTTGCCATGTACCAATGAATGCCTGAAGTAAATATTAATTGTTATTTCTGCAGATTTTCCCACCGTTTTATATACTTCATTTCTCCCATTGGTGAGACTGTAATGTATTCTGGAAACTTGATGGATAGAAACTCATGATTGAGTCTTCTCAGTGTGGGATGGCTCAGTATTTGTAGCTCAGCTGGCTGGTGCCAGAGTGGAGAGCTCGTCTGATTTGTTTCCACCCCAGGCACTGAAGGATTTTCAAGATTTTCCTCTTAATATTTGGCTTTACTTGATAACCCTAGAGCATGCTGGGAAATCTCAGCAAGAGAAAAAATTTAATAACCACAGGGAGGCCTGCTCAGAGGGCGGTGGGTAAGTATGAAAGCTTATGTGTATGCCTACTAATGACTCTTGAATGTTCTGCTTTTCACAAGGTTTTCCTTCAACAAAAAGTATGTAGGCTTGTGAAGATGGTGGGGTTTTAGAAAACTCAGCCATTCCCAGAAAGACAAGTGCACATTTGAGTCATTTCCTAAGAGAGCTGTCACTAGTCAAGAAGATATGTGGAACCACCTAGTTCAGCTTGCAATTTAGAATTTCAAAAACAGGAGTTGGCCAAGAGTTGCCTGGGGTTTTTAACCTCATGTTTTTACCATCATTTTTCTTTCTTATTTGTTGAGTGCTGACCTCACCCTTGGTATAGGTGGGATGGAAGAGATGCTATTTGCCTCTGATCAATATTGGAGAAGGTGCCCAATTAAGAAATAGGCTTTATTGCCAGGAAAGTGGCTAATTCCCAAAGGCTTATTTGTTTTCTTTATGCAGCCCAACTTCTTATGTGCTTTCTTTTTGATTCTCTTGTTTCCTTTGTTTTTGTTTGGTTGGTTATTTATATGTTGTTACTAAGACTCTATCTTGGAGATATTGAACAATAGGCTAGAGTCTCATTGGATGTGCATACTCCAGATGTGTGCTAGGCCCTAGAAGGAGGTGGGAAGAAGGCTCTGCACTATGCCCCGGGGAGGGCTGTTTTGCTTGCTGGATAACTAGGCTCTGAGGGAGTCTGTACCTGGAAGTAACTTTTCTAAACATTTGGCAGGTGTGTGAAATACCTGACATGGCTGATCTTGGCACAGAAGGAATCAAGTTGGAGGTGTTCTGTGTGCAGTATGTCCTGTAGAAATCCAAGGAGCCTTGTCTTGTGACCTTGTACCTATAAGGCCTCAAAGGACCTCAATTATAACAGCTAGGATGACTCTGTGAACCCCTATATGCTAGAAATAGCCCCCATATAATTTAGTTTAATTCAGGTCACATTTGTTAGGTTCCTACTAAGAAAAATGCCAGAGGCTTGAACATAATTAATTCTTGTGATTTAGTTTATCCACATTTTAATTGGAAGAAACTGGGATTTAGAGAGGGTAAGTGGCTTATGCAAGTTCATATGACTGGTTCTTCCTGACACATAGCCTCATTTTGATAAGGGATACGACTTTCTCTTCTGTGATAAAGATAAGATCTCACGCCCTGGTGAGTTGGAGAGTCTGGGAGTTCTGCCTGTTCTGATTTTTTTTTTTCTGGTGTGATATTGGATGAGATATTATAATACTCGATTCTAAATTCATGGTAACTTTGGGAAATGTATGTGCTTATATATGTGTGTGTGCATGTGTGTGTGTGTAAAATAGAATGTATGATAGTTATCCCAGGGTAGATTTCCCGAAACACTCATGTTTCTGGGGTACTCATTATACCCTCCCTTGACTCTCTGTCTATTGCTGGTCTCCCTTAGGCTCATCAATCAGAAAAGCCTAGAGCTGTTGCCACATAACTGTCTGAAACTCTCAGTGTTAATGTATCATCTTCATCTGTTTATAGACAAATGAAAATTTAGTCACATTTATTACTTAAATTGAAGACAGCTCAAGCCTATCTCAACAAAGTGAAAATATCTTCTTTTTATAATCTCAAGTCTTCATGATGCTTACACAAACCTTTTTAAAGATAAATATAAAAGGAATATTGCCCCCAGATTGTGTAAAGCAGACATGGTAGATTGACTAGTTTGACACCTGTACTATCGTCTGCTCTTCTGTATAACATTTGTCAAGTATCCTTGTGTTGAACGATTTAGATATGTTTTAAGTTCCAATATGATGCAAATTTTCGTGGCAGCAGTGCTCAAGGCTCCATTTACTCTTTTGAAGCAAAGTCACCTTAAAGCCCATAGTTCTTAGCAGCTTTCCAATTCCCAGATTGCAGAGAGTGTAGATAAGTTACTGTATTTCTGAAGTGGTTTCCTGATTCCTTCATGGATCAGTGAAGAATCCCCAAAGAGACAGAAAAAATAGAAGATATATATGTTAAGAAGTTGGCTTGAGTGAATTTGGGGACTGGAAAGTCTAAAATTTAGGACAGGCCAGCAGGCTGGAACTCAGATAGGAGCTGATGTAGTCTTGGGTCTGAAATCTGTAGGACAGGCTGGCAGGCTGGAAACTGAGGCAGGATTTACATTAAAATGTTGAGGCAGAAAGTAAAATAAAAAAAATGGTGAGGTAGAATTCTTCATTCTCTAGAAAATTCCAATTTTTGCTCTTAACACTTTCAACTGATTAGGTAATGTGTGCCCACATTATCTTTAAAGGTGATCTTCTTTAAAGTCAACTGATTGTAGCTATTAATCATGTCTACAACGTACCTTTTCAGCAATATCTATACTGGTGTTTGACCAAACAACTGGACACCATAGCTGAGACACAAAATTAACCATCACATCTAGTTTCCTGACTGTGTCAGAGGTAATGATGAACTCGATGGGCCACTTGAGGAGGATTCTTCTAGAAGTCTGTCCTGGAGTTTCATCCTAGAACCTGCTATGACAACCAGCCCATCTAACAAATATGTAAGCATCCGACCTTCTTTCTGCTTCAAATAGCTAGAATGGTTTGTTATTTGCAATGGAATCTCGTTGATATTTTAGCAAAGTCTTGATGTCAAAACATGGCAAGGTGAACATAAGAAAGAAACTCTGCAGACTAATTATGCTCGTGAGCATCGATGCAAAAGTAGTAACTAAAATATTAGCGATGTAAATTCAGGAATCCATAAAAAAGAGAATGTATGACCACGTTGGGCACAAACCAGAAAAGCAAAGTTCAGCATTAGAAAAACAGTATATTTAAATACCATATTAATGCAACTTTTTCTCAGTAAATATATAAAGAGCATTTGATAAAATGCCGTCAGGAAACTAAAACTAGAAAGAAACTTCCTTAACCTGGTAAAGCATACCTAAAATAACAAACACAAAACAATAGGAAACTCGGTGGCAGAAGGTTCTATTGCTTCTAAAAACAGCAGCAAGGCAAAGACACCCACTACTATTACTTAGATGCAATGTAGTGGTAAAATTTTCAGAAAGCAAACTCACAAGGAAAAGAAATGATAATTATAAAGATTGGAGAAGCAGGAACAAAAATTTTGTGACTTACAGATGAAATTATTGTAGAAAAACCCTTAAGAATGTAGGGATGAAAATTAAAATTAGTAAGGGAGCTCAGTAAGTTTGCTGGATAAAGCTCAATATGCATTACTCTGTTAAATAGCAAGTGTATATATTTAATTGGCACAGTAAAATTATAAACTGTGTAAGAATAAGACAAAGTAAAAAGACAAATAAGAACAAAACCATAGCAATTCTATTGAAAGACCCTAAAGAAGCTAGAAATGAATATTGCTATATGCCATGCTTTTGTGTAGAAAAGTTCAGTGTTGTGAATATGTTAGTTCTCACCAAATTCATTTGCAGTTTTAAAGACATTTCAGTCAAAATCTCAACAAGAATTTTTACAGAACTTTCTAAGTATATTTTAAAAATTTATAAGAAAGAACAAAGTGCTATTAATAGTCCAGATGCTCTTAAAGAAGCATAAAGTAGCGAGGTGTGGAGTTAAGGCTGGACGAGGGTTGGCTGCTTACAAGCATTAAAAACTGGTAATTATGTTAGTAGATATTGGCATTGTGGTCGTAAGTAATCAGTGCAGCAGATAGGAAACTCAGAAACAGATAACCTATGTACAAGAAAAGCCGATATATTACATAAATGGCACTGTAGATTATTAGGGAAAGAATGAATATGAAAAATAGAAAATTAGATCAGTACTTCACATCGATTTCCAATGTGACAGGAATTTAAATATGATGGGCAAAACTTCAAAACTTTTCTAAGAAAATATAGAATAGCTTATATTTATAGTTAAAAAATATTTCTTGACCAAAACACAAAAAGAAATACATTTTGATTCTGGAATTATTTGTTCATTAAATATTTGAATTTCCATGTAAAACTGATCTTGGGTTTCCCTGTATGAAAAAATTTTTAATTGTCTCAATTTCTTTTATGGATATGGGTGACATTTATTTCTAATTTAATATATCAGCAAATGCAGATTATAACAGGATTCTTAAAAATGTATTGGGACTTTTCATAGTCAGTTTTTGATAGATATTTTATGTATTCTTGAATACAGTGTTCTATAAATATACATTAAAGTAGGAGTTATTAATTGGGTTACTTAAGTATTCCATATACTTACTGATTCCTTGCTTGCTTGATCTATAAATTATTGAAAGAGGTTAAAATCTGTCACTATGATAGTAGATTTATCAATTTTTTCTTTCTATTTTATAACTATGTTTTGTATGTTTCAGAGGTATTCTGTGCATACATGTTTAGAATTTTTATGTTCTTCTGGAGAATTTACTTTTTATCAATGTGTAGAAACTCTCTCCATTTATATAATAATTTTTCCCCTAAGGCCAATATTTTATCTGATATTAATTTAACTGTACTAGGTTTTTAAATTCCTTTCTTTTCTTTTTTATTCAAGACAGTTTCGCTCTTGTTGCCCTGGCTGCAGTACAGTGGCGCAATCTTGGCTCACTGCAACCTCCACCTCGTGGGTTCAAGTGATTCTCCTCTGCCCCAGCCTCCTGTGTAGCTGGGATTTCAGGCATGTGCCACTATGCCCAACTAATTTTGTATATTTAGTAGAGAGACAGAGGTTTCACCATGTTGGCCAGGCTGATCTCAAACTCTTGACCTCATGTGATCTACTCGTCTTGGCCTCCCAAAGTGCTGGGATTATAGGCGTGAGCCACCATGCCTGGTCTTTAATTCCTAATATATATTTCTTCTTCTTCTTCTTCATCTTTTTTTTTTTTTTCAGACAGAGTCTTGCTCTGTCGCCAGGCACCAGGCTGGAGTGCAGTGATGCAATCTTGGCTTACTGCAACCTCTGCTTCTGGGGTTCAAGCAATTCTCTGGTCTCAGCCTACCAAGTAGCTGGGACTACAGGTGCACACCACCATGCCCAGCTAAGTTTTGTATTTTTAGAAGAGGCAGAATTTCACCATGTTGGCCAGAATGGTCTCGATCTCTTGACCTTGTTATCCGCCTGCCTTGGCCTCCCAGAGTGCTGGGATTACAGATGTGAGCCACCACATCGGGCCCCATTTCCTAATATATATTTTCTATACTTCTAATCCTTCTGTAAATTTTTGTTTTAGATACGATATTTGTAAATTCTCTTTCAAGGTGAGACTATTTTTTTTTTTTGAGATGAAGTTTCGCTGTCACCCAGGCTGGAATTGCAATGGCATGATCTTGGCTCACTGCAGTGCAATGGCACGATCTTGGCTCAGTGCAACTTCTGCCTCTGGGGTCCAAGTGATTCTCCTGCCTTAGCCTCCCAAGTAGCTGGAATTGCAGGCACCCACCACCATGACCAGCTGATTTTTGTAGTGGTAGAGATGGGATTTCACTATCTTGGCCAGGCTGGTCTCAAGCTTCTAACCTCAGGTGATCTGCCTGCCTCAGCCTCCCAAAGTGCTGGGATTACAGGCGTGAGCCACCATGCCCAGCTAAGGTGGGACTATTTTTTAAAATATTAAATATATAAATATACATAGTTTAATATTCTTTGTCTTTTGGGTGATTGAGTTCATTTATATTGATTGTTATTACTGGTATATTTGGATCCATTTCTTCCATCCTCTTTTCTGAGTTTGTGGGAGCAAACTTCTTTTGTGCAGTAGTAAATTTAAATGTTTCTTTTGAGGGTAACTGCAAATTATCAAGGTGTTTTAATATACATTTGATATACATACACAGACACACAGACACCATAGGAAGTAGGTTATTTTCACCTTCATTTTATGCCTAAGGAAATTCAGCCAGAATGGTTAATTGTCTGGCCTTAAGTGAGCTACTCTATAGCAAAGACTAGATTGGAACCAAGTTCTTCTGGAATTGGACTCCAAGTTCGTTATTCTTTCAGGTTTCCATTATGTCTTCAAGATAGAGAGAGTCAATCATCTACATAGAAATGAAGATGACAGGAGACATCAAAGGAGGATGGGGGCTTCTAGGGAGAGCCAGTAAGATGTGCCGAGGTCAGAACTTCGATTGCCTTTAAGTGGGTGTTGAATGGAGCTTTGAGAATGAACTACTTTTTGCTTTGTTCTTGTTTCTCTCATGGATTTACTCATTAGAAGGTGATGAGGTTTGCACTACATAAGTAGCATTTAAATACAGAGGCTTCTTAAAAATTGCTGTGGTATTTCACCCATGATGAAATGAAAGTCTCATGAACCTATAATTTGAAACAGAGAAGAATGGTAATTTTGCCCATTTTCTTGAAAGTATGAAGATGTGAAGAATATTGTTGAAAATGTCTGATGATAAAAGACCTAAGACCTAAGAAGTCCATTTCAACGAATCACAAAAGAAATCAAAGAACTGAATTTCTCTCTTTTGAAGTATCGCTTTATTGTTCAACCATTCACTTGGCAAAAATTTCTTCAGAATTTTTCAGCATCATTGAGTCTAGTTTTGGCAGTTAGTTTAGGATTTGAAGGCAATGAAATGACACTTGATTACATTGATTGGTTAAATAAAACTTTGATCATTAATTGTCCGAAGTTATAAAGATCATGTGATTTAAGGGTAGGGAGGAAACTGAAATTATATTGGGGGATTGAAGAAAAACAAATGCAAACAGCCTGAATTTTGTGGGTTCTACATCATTGTGAGGAACTTTTTTCTTCTCCCTTAGGTCACAGCAGCAGCTTTCTAGATCCAGTGTCATGTCCTCTTGTCCAAATTGTGGCCCCATCATGGTAGTGTGGATCTTCCTTTTTCTTTTCTCTTTCTTTTTCTTGAGACGAAGTTTTGCTGTCACCCAGGCAGGAGTGCAGTGGCATGATCTTGGCTCACTGCAACCTCCATCTCCTGGGTCCAATTGATTCTCCTGCCTCAGCCTCCCGGGTAGCTGGGATTACAGGCACCCGCTATAATGCTTGGCTAATTTTGTATTTTTAGTAGAGACGGGGTTTTTCCTCGAACTCCCAACCTCAGGTGATCCACCTGCCTTGGCCTCCCAGAGTGCTGGGATTACAGGTATGAGTGACCGAGCCTGGCCAGTAACTACTATTTTTGATAAAATAAGGTTGCAAATCTGGAACATACTTGTTTTAAAAGTAGAAAGCCTTTTAAATTGGCAAAATCTACAATTTTAGCTCTTAAATGAAATTTAGCTGTGCATAAACAAAGGCTGAATTTCATTTTGAGTCATAGATTATCTAAGTCTGTAGTAATAATAGTAATAGTAGCCATTTATTTAGTACCTATTAAACCTCAAGCACTGTGAGGGGTACTATATATACATTTTATTTAATCCACACAAAAACTTGTGAGCTAGGTATAATTATCACCATTTTATAAAGCAGAGAACTGATGCCCCAAGAGCCACATAACTTGTCCAATGTCACCCAGTTTGTGAGTAGAGCTCGGATTTGAATTTCAGTCTTTCTGCCTCCAAAATACGTGTTCTGTATACTAGTACCATACTAGTGACCTCTGAGGGATGATATCTATGAAGAAATAAAGAACTTTTCGAAAGTTGGACTTGAAAACTAACACCTATAACTCCATAGCAGATAATTCTACTAGCTAAGAAAAATGGACTTAAGTCAACTTGGCATCTCTAAACATGCCCACCACACACAGTAACTACAAAATCACTAGAAATAAACGATCAGAGATAGTTATCTCTTGAGCATTATTCATCACTGTCCCTCCAACATGGAACCTCAAGCCAAGGGCACCATGTTAAAGTCATGACTCCGTAGCCCTGTTTGTCCATGGCCCTGTGCCACCCCAATTCATTTCTCTGGTCCTCCTGACTTCCTGTTTCCTGCCCCTGACGCTCGTCACAGCAGCCCCTGCTGCCTTCCTCACTTCACTCTCTGCCTCTACAGCATTCTCTCTCTTCTGGGCAAAGCCTTAGTGCATGACTTCCTTGACAGTGGTTTAGCCTCTAGGTTGACAGTGCAGACCCAGATGGCCTTGACCCACCCTTATGGTTATACCTAAACGTGATGGTGCTTACCCAAGAGGGATTTGAAGACCACTTCTATTGAGATTACCTTGAGGGAGTGGAGTTGTTAAAATATCTGAAGTTAACTGAGTCAAATCCCCTGGGAAGCAGAGCCCATGTAACCTACACTTCAACAAGCTTTCTACTTGATTCTCATATGGCCAATATTTGTTTTGTTCTGTTTTGTTTTTTTGTTTTTTTGAGATGGAGTTTCACTCAGTTGCCCAGGCTGCAGTGCAGTGGGGTGATCTTGGCTCACTGCAACCTCCCCTTCTGGGTTCAAGTGATTCTTGTGCCTCAGCCTCCTGTGTATCTGGACTACAAGCACACGCCACCAGGCCCGGCTCATTTTTGCATTTTTAGTACAGAACGGGTTTTATCATATCGGCCAGGCTGTTCTCAAGCGATTTGAGGCCTCAGGAGATTTGCCCACATTGGCCTTGCAAATCATATGGCGAATGTTTCTATAAGCATTGCCTTGCCAGTCTGATGTCATCTTTAGGAGCCTCTATGCTTTATGCCGTCTTCTGCAATGACTCTCCCACATGTGAGGACTCAACTGCCTTGACCTGAATAGATCATTGCTCTGTTCCATTAATGTGTTTAATTGAGCGTTGTTTATAGTGCTTGAGCCTTTTAGAAAATCACATACCGAGAATGACTGACTGTCCTTTGTAATCACAAATGAAGTTTTTCCTTTTATTTCATATATAACCTCAGTTTCCCCAAAACCTTATCTGTTTATGGGTACAAATAAAGCCATTGAATATCTATAACCCACATTTCAGTGATTCATGCCCACACCGACATAATACAAGACCTCAATTCCCCACATAATTTTCCCCAAGTATTTCTTTTTTTTTTTTTTAAGACGGAGTTTCGCTCCTGTTACTCAGGCTGGAGTGCGATGGCGCGATCTCGGCTCACCGCAACCTCCGCCTCCTTCCCCAAGTATTTCTAGGAGGTCTTGGGAGGAGCCTGGAAGGTGCTCTTAGCCCTGCCTTGTTGCACTATGCTACGAGTTGATGTGTGTTGCTCTTGGAATCGTTTAGGCTGTGCCGCTGTATGTCTGGAAGTCTGGGCCTTCTTTCCACAGTTGCTGATATCCATGACCAGGACTAGGTGCTCTCTCTCTGTGATCCACAGCCCCAAATCCTTGGAAAGCTGGGAGTGTCTTCCCAGGCATCCTGACGCAAATGGAGACCCCCCCCCCATCCTGTGCTTGACATAGAAGTGGGGAGGGTGCTACTTGGCTTGATTCTGTATTGGATTTTCCCCACCTAATCAGTACTCTTATTTACCTGGGTCTCCAAAGCCTCTTGTGAAACCATTTCATTCAATTTCTGCATGTAGCCCCTCTCTCCAGCACCCCAGACACACACTAGCTTGTGTGTCCAGCCCCGTCACTCCCCTGGATGAACGTGAATAGACTCAAAACCACTGTGAAAAATGTACTCTAAGTACCTCACTTTACTAGTGCATTGCACATGCTCAGCCATGTCTGACGCTCATTTTAAGCTTAGGTTGGGAGCCTGGACCCCAACACACACGTGTGTTAAGTTCTTGATTTCAATGATCCCAGTTTAAAAATAATCCTAGAGAAGAGTCGTTTGTTTGTTTTTTTGAGACACAATCTTGCTCTTGTCGCCCAGGCTGGAGTGCAGTGCCATCATCTCGGCTCACTGCAACCTCCACCTCCCGGGTTCAAGTAGGGAGTACAGATATGCACCACCACACCCGGCTACTTTTTTGTATTTTAGTAGAGTTGGGGTTTCTGGGAAGAGGTTTAAACACACTTTAGAGAGTAGGATAGTCTGTCAGTTAAAGAGCCCAAACAGTGTTGATCCTGAAAAATGTTTTTTTTTCCTTTAAAAGAGAACATCTGATACTTGAGTTGTAGAATATGAAAGAAGAGAGAAGCAGAGAGTTGAGCCACATGCAGGATTCAGCCTTTTAAATGGAGCACATTTTTCCCTGCCTTTCTCCTCCTTTACCATGCAGTGCCAGCTGTCACTGAAAGCTGCTTCCAAACCAATTTCTATTTCTTTATCTGAAAGGAGGATAAAATCTTACAGAAGAACAGATGATTGGATGCCATTGGTTCCTCCAACTCTGGAACTGCTTTAGAAAGGAAGTTGCATCCTTGCAGAATTATTATTATCAATCAACCTTTATTGCTTCAGCTTTCTTTATTGCATTCTAACACACAAAGTAATGAAAACATATAATAAAGAGAATAAAACACGTAATGCATCACTGTGCAGATATTGCAATCATAGCAAATCCAACGTAAATGCCCTACAGGGAATACTTGAGTCTTCCAATACATTGCTACCAGTTTGTATGATACTACATCACGTTTTTTACCTACTAAAGCTGTCATGCTCTGCTAAATATCGTGCCAGCATCAACCCCAAACAGCACTACTCCTTCTCATCCTCCAAAAGAGGGACATATTTCTTTGCTGACACTGGTTTTAATGTTTGCAAAGAGGCGCTCCAGCTCCTGAATAATTAATGCGTAATGATTACTAAGCTGTGGGTGGTTCACTATTCTAGCCCCTCTGGTCTTTGCAGTCCTGCTTGATTTAATATGCACTTTGAATTGGAACCCAGAGGTAGCAAAAGCCATTAAGATGGCATGGAGCTCAGTCAATAGTGATTTACAGAGTTTGGCCACATCTGGGATTTTCATTCTTGGCTCTCAAGCCCCATCTGCTGCTCATGCTCTGACCTGGTCTCCCTTTTGCAAACACTTCTCTAATGGCAAGGTTTCTGCTCTGTTTACACTTAGTTAAGGGAGTCAACATGCAAAAAGTTCAGGTCAAGTACACTCTTCTCTGCTATTTCCAGTTCTGGAAGAACATTAATGGTAGCTAAATACACTTGGAATATTTCTGTCCTATATGCATGTCATGCAACTTCATGATCTCACCCAGTATGGGTACTTAGTAAATATTCAATACCGATAATAATTAAAAGGGTAATTCACCCTCAGGGAGGTAGAAGGGGCTTGCAAGCTAACTGGGAGGCCTTTAAAGAGAAAGCGTTGTTTTCTCCTGGTGAGAGTGGAGAGTACCGATGTGAAGTCTGACTCTGCTCTGTGCTACTTGTGGTTTCTGCTTGGTGAGGCTCCTAGAGATGAACTCAAACTTTAATGAATTCCATGTGTTGTAAGCTGTGGCATCCTAAAGGGCAGAGATGCGTCATTTTAGTTGCTTTGTCTGTGACTTGGAATGATTTAATGTGCCAGGCATATTTAATGAGAAAACATCACAATGGAAGAGCAAATTCTTCTTGGGTGGGCATCAGAAATGGGACTAGTCACTTCTGTAAGGCAAATGGATCAAATTTTATTTCCCCTGCTGCTTCATCACGGGCTAAATATATAATATTCAATAGAAAACTGGCCTGGTGAGGTGGATCATGCCTGCAATTCTAGAACTTTGGGAGGCCAAGGCAAGAGGATCACTACAGACCAGGAGTTCTCACTGGGAAACATAGTGAGACACTGTCTCTATGGAAAAAAAAAAACAATAAAAATTATCCTGGCATAGTAACATGTGCCTATAGTCCCAGCTACTTAGGAGGGTGAGGCAGGATGACGGCTTGAGCCCAGGAGTTTGAGGCTGCAGTGAGCTATGATCATGCCACTGCATTCGGCCTAGGCAACAGAGCAAGACCCTATCTCTAAAAAAGAAAAATAAAAAAAAAAGAAAGAAAATATATGAAGGTATTTGTGGAATGGTGTTAAATCAAAGATATATTGTAAACACCATTGCATCATAGACAAGATTGGGTGCATTCAGAGTGGTATGGCCGTAGACACACCATACCATTTTAGCCAAATAGAGAACCTCTTAGAGACCAGCCCTTAATGATGTCATCTTGTATAATATTATTCCATCTCCCTTTTTTTCTGAATCCCCCAAATGTTCCCAATAGAGAATACTTTTAACATTAATATGTATATGTTATATATATATATATATATATATATATATATATGTGCATGTGCTTTGAGCCTGTTTCTGTAGATTGAGAAAAGGATCTATTTGCTTATGGTGGGAGATGCTGTTAATTCTTTGAAGTGGCTTGGAAAAGTTCTTTGACTAAGTGGATTCTGGTGACCTACATGTTAGCATAAGTCTAAAAGGTCAAGCTTGCTAGTTCCTCTTCACCCAGCATATCAAGCCTTATGGACTGTAATTGGTGGTTTGCCCTTTCCAGCTCTTAAATCGTTACCAGGTCTGGCACTGGGTTAAATAGATGGGACCTATGTCGTTGGTAAAGGGAAGGGAGGCTAACGTGTGCATTGTTCCATGACTGCCATTGGTTTGCTAATGAATCATTTGTCAGAGATGAATGAGTTAAGAGAAATATCTGCAGTATGACCCAAGAAGCCCCCACAGTATGGAGCATGATGAAATAACAGACTGACTATATTATAAAAATCTCTGAGTATTGTGGGGAAACATAGAAGATACTGACAATACATCAGTGTCACTATTTATGTCAGATTCCCCACAGACAAATCTAATTGCATCAGCCTCCTCCATAGCTTGCTGTGTACAGTGGGACTGTTAGATACATTCTTGGTCTAATGGGTTGGTGACTGATTGCCACAATGGAGCAAGAGAGAGAGAAAGGAGAGTCTGGGAAGTACAAGGGAGACCATGGAATGGTTCAGTTCAGTCCTAGGGGCTCTTCCAATGACATTGCCCCATCCCTCCAGGTGTCAAGGCCCTGTCCTCCTTCCCAGTTGTTTGTGGTTACTTGAGTGGCCCAGGTCATTGAAGGGGGATGGGAGGCGATTGTCTTCATCTGGTGGTTCGGACAAAACTGATCGAGGGTCAGATGAGCTTCACTCCTGCTCCTCCGTCAGTGAGTGACGCCCAGACTGCTGTGGCCTGAGCATTGCTTCTGCCACCACAAAGCTTCTGAGGTTCTCCCGAGCCAGGAAATTGTTTTCTGGACTGATGAACACGGACTGATGAGCCTATTTTAACTAATTTGTACCATCTTGTACCTGCACTTTAGCTTGTCACATGTCAGTAAATGATTTCACTCGATTGTTCTCTTCTCTCTACCCCAATATTGCTAAGGCAGCTGGTGCTTCATAATGTCTCACTGAAGTTGGGGAAGACATTTTGTAGGACATACAAAGAAAATCCAAGGAGAGGGGACGCTGATTTGGGAGGGAGATTGAGTACAGTTAAAACTTTAAAAATGTTATTTTGCATTTTGTTATCAGATGTGCAAATAACTTATTAAAGTATGTTTAAGCTATTATGGATAATTTAACCTCTTTTTAACCTTCATTTTTTTTCCATTTGTAATTGGTATAACAATTGCATCCTAATTAAGAAAGCTGCGAATATTGAAAAATGTAATTCATATAAAGTGCTTCATTTGGGACTGGGCATGTCACAAAAGGAGACATTCAATGTTAAGGAAGAAATGGAAAGGGGTTAGACACGCTATCCACTTCCTAGCTGACCATTTTTATTATTGTGTTAGTTTTCTGTGGCTGTTGTAGAAAATTACCTCACACTTTGTATCTTAAAACAACAGAAATTTATTTCTCCACAGTTCTGGAGAGTGGCAGTCCAAAATTGGTTCCACTGCGCCAAAATCAAGATGTCAGCAGAGCTGTGATCCCTTAGAAGCTCTGGAAGAGAATTGCCTTTTCCAGTTTCTGGGAGCTGCTGGCATTCCTTGGATTGTGGCTGCACCATGCCAATGTTTGCTGCCATGCCTTTGTGTGTGTTTAAATCCTTCCTCTACTTTCCTCTTATAAGGATACACTTAGGCTCCACCAAATGATCCAGGATGATCTCTTATCTCAAGATTCATAACTTAATCACACCTGCAAAGACCCTTTTCCTTATAAAGTAACATTTACAGTGCTTAGGACATGATCTATCTGGAAGGCTGTTATTCTGCCTACCACATCTGATCTCTCTTAGCCTCAATTACCTTACCTGTACGTTTGGAATAATAATGCCTTCCTTACAGAGATTGTGAAGATTAATTCCATAACATATGTGAAAATGCCTCATTAATGTTAATATGTCATGATGCAAATCGTTGTTAAAAAAAATATTTGAAAATCCATTGAGACTAATGTAACTGCAGAATGTACCCTATAGTCCCATGGTGAGGTGGAGCACACAGTCTACATTTTCTGAAATGTTGTTAGGATAGTCTAATGTTGAAAATCACAAGAAGCTATCAGATTTTGTTCTCTCTAAACATTGCAAGTCTACTCTTTGCTGGATACTCTTCTGAGGACTGAAATTACAGGGATACAGAAGCCTTGATCTTGAGAAAATAATATTCCATTTGGAGTGAAGAGGCACAAAAAGTTTAAATGCACTGTGTTAAGTGGCGTGACAGAATGTCCCCAAGAGCGCTGTGTCATGAAGTGGGTATGGGGAGGGCTGGGCCATCATTGGGAAGTCCAGGGAGACTTCTCATCTTTGTGGGTAGTGGCTTTGGAAAAAACTCAGCTAGCCTGTAGATCTGGCCTGTCTCGGCCGCTTTGAGTCACAAGTTAAACAGATTGTTTCTGTGGCCCCTTTTGGCTCTTAATCTTTGGAGTGGAATGGTTGATGTGGAATGGGATGATAACATGGATATTTGCTACCCGACTCTTCTCCAGAGCTTGAAGGCCACAGGGTTATATCAGGAGGACACTTTAATTTAGCACCAAGAGTCCAGGAAGACCTCCTAATCCTTTTCTCCCAATTCCTAATTTTAAAAATGCCTGAATCTTTAGTAATCAAACCAAATAAATTATGAAACACCCATTGACAGATGGTGGGTTTGATGGAGCTGTCCCTGGAAATAGATTTGTAATTCTGTTATGTTGATGGGAAAGAGGATGTCGATAGGTTTCTGATTCATTGTCACACTAGCAAGGGACAGCCTTGTGGTTTCCTGTCAGATCCTTGTTCAGCCTGCAGTGGAGGTAGACGTGGGAATGTGTCATTCATACCTACGGGGAATAAAGGTTGCTCTTTCCTCCAAATGTGTTGTTTCAGCACTCTAAGTAGTTAGGATATAAGAGCTAACAATTGCAGTTCCAGTTCCAAAGAAGCTGATAAATTGTGGGGATCCTGTTTGGAAAGACAGGCCACATTTAGCAGAAGATTAACGATTTCCAGTAGCACATTGTAAGGTAGCAAATGAGTGGTGCGGACAAGAAGTTTTAAAGACATTTGGAAGAGAGTAGTGTTTGGGAAAGTGTCTGTTGAAAAGGTGGGTCAAGACTGAGCTTAGAATGATGACAGGGAGGAGGCAGCCAGAAGGGCTTCCCAGAGACACAGGAAGGGTGGCACTAGCAAGAGGCATAGGCAAAAATGTGCTGATGCATCCTTGGGACAGGAGTTACATCCATGTGTATAAAGTAGTATGTTTAGAGCCGTATGATTGCAAAATATAAGTTTGAGTAGGGAGGCTTGGTTCAGATTCAGATTCACTTATTCATCAGTTATTTATTGAGAGTATACTGTGTCCTGGCCTTGACCCTGAGGCAAAGAAATTTGTACTTTGCAATGTTGGCAATTAAAAGGGTAGAATATTTTTAGTATTGGACTAAAGTATGGAAAATCCTGATTTGAGAAGGCTCATGTGGCTGCTTCGTATAGTGTATTAGTCTGTTTTCATGGTGCTAATAAAGACATATCTGAGACTGGGTAATTTATAAAGAAATAGATTTAACTGACTCACAGTTACACATGGCTGAGGAGGCCTCACAATTATGGTGGAAGGCAAACGAGGAGCAACGTCATGTCTTACATGGCAGCAGGCAAGAGAGCTTGTGGAGGGGAACTCTCATTTATAAAACCATCGACTCTCATGAGACTTAACTCACTACTATTAGAACAGTAATGGAAACTGCCCCCATGATTTAGTTATCTCCACTTGGCCCTGCCCTTGACAGGGACACAGCCAAACCATATCATATAATGTACATTAGAATGGGAACACATTAAACATGGAGAGATGAGCGAGAGAACAAATTGTAGGTGAGAGGTTTAGAAAGGAGAGGCAGAAGGAACAGGTGCAAGAGATGTTATTGGGGAAAAGTGGCAATTCCTCGCTTTCACAGTGCTTTAAAGAGTGTGTTCTTTAGTTGCATGTCTATTTCCCCACTAGACTGTATCTAAAAGGCAAAGACCATACCTGATTTACTGTGTTTCTGAACCCCTAGTGTTTTGCCTGGTGAATAAGTCCTCAGCAAATGTTTGTTGAGTTTCTAATTAACAAATATAAATTGGATGTGATAGATGATGGGGAGAGAGGTTAAAAAGGACTCAAGTTGTGAAACCTAGAAACGGGAGGGTTATTCACTATCACTAGAAAAGCAGATAGGCACAGCAGAACTGCTGCTGAAGGAAGATGTTCTCTGGTTCTCATTGGTCAGGAATTTGTGACATTAGGTTGGTAACGAGACATTAGAGCCTATTTAAGTTTCTAGGTTTTGTTTTATAGAGAGAAACAAGGAGGCATAACTTTTAAGAGGGTTTCAGAATCTCGAATGGGAGAGAGAAGGGGGTATAGTTTGAAAAAGCACATTTTTTACTCTCAAATCAAATTTTGTACTTTGGAAAAATACAAATTATAAAAGGAGCCTTAAAAATTTATCAATAAAGGATTGATTTTAAAAGATTAATCTACTTTAATAATTCTCTGTTAGAGAATTATTCTCTGCTAGAGAAGTCAGAGACCTTCTCTAGCACCTTTAAAAATTATGCCTCATGGGTCTAGACCATCCTCTGTGCAGGCAGGCGTAAGAGGAATCTTTCATCCAAGTTTTTAAAAGTTTTTACATGTAAAATGGAATGAATTGGGGCTCATTATAAATAATTCAATCAAGCAGTTTGAACAGCGAGGAAGTATAGAGAGCAGAAAGTTAAAGTCCCCTTCATTACCATCCACATAATTTTCATTATAGGCAACCATTGATACAAGTCTCTTTTCTTTTGTCTATTTTAATCTACACATGCATACACATGGAGGGATTTTTATTTTTACACATAAGTGAGAACATATTCTGCCTATTTGTTTTGGCATCACTTTTATCATTAACATCTATGATTTTTTCATGTGTATATGTGTAAAATAACCTCATACTTTTAACAGACATATAGCATTCCATTGTAATAATAATAGTCAACAGTATTTAAGCATTTGCTGTGTCAGGCACTGGGCTAAGTATTTGATACAGTCTCATTAATATTATGCCAATCCTAAGAGATGGGTACTTTCATTATCTATTTTACAGAACAGGAAACTGAGGCATTAAGGTGTTGAGTAAGTTTATCAGGGCCACAGAGATGGCATATGTCAGAGACAGAATTTTATTCCAGGCAATTTGATTCTACAGTCCTTATTCTATATTGCCCTTCTGTGAATTGACCGTAATTTATTTATCATCACTAATCAATTCATGCATTTACTCATTGAGAAAATTTTTTTCAGCGCTATCTCCCTTACACTGGTCTGGGTACAGGGGATTCACAGTTTAAAAAACCTAGATAAAATGTCCTGCCCTTGTGCAGTCTCCTGGAGAAGGCAGAGAAGATGAATAGGCAAAATGTATAGTGTAGATAACAAGGAAAGAAATAAGCAGTGAAGAGAGAGAGGGCAGAGTGTTATGGGTGGAGTGTAGAAATTTCAGACTAAGTGTTCAGGCAAGGCCCTTTTGAGAAGGTAACACTTGAGCAAAGACCTGAAGGAGCAAGAGCACCAGCCTTGTAAATATCTGGAGGAAGAGTATTCACGGCAGAGGGCATGGTTGGTGCAAAGGCTCTGAAGAGCATCAGAGAGGATAGTGTGGTTGGAATGGCCTGAGCAAGGCGGGGGTAGTGATAGAAGACAATGTAAAGAAGTGTAGGGAGTCAGATCGTGTAGATCTCATGGGTCTTCTGGTACCTACTTTGGCTTTAACTCTGGGTAAGATGGAATGACATTGAGAGGTTTTGAGCAAAGAAGGGACACAATTTTGTAGCATCAAGTTGTTGAGTACAGACTGGAGGGAACAGGGGCAGAAACAGGAAGATCTGTTGGGAGACTGTTGCCATAATCTAGGTGAGAGAATATGGTGGCTTGGATGGCAGTGACTGCAGGTGAAATGCTCTGATCTGGACACTTTTAAACAATAGAGCCAACAAGATCAGATACAGAGTGTGAGATTAAAAGAATCGAGACTGACTTCACTGTCTTTTACTGGAGAAATCAGATATGTTATATTTGAAAACCTATTAGCAATCCACAGGGAGCTACTGAGTGGAGAGTTACCTGTAGAATTCTGGAATTCATAGGAGAAGTTGAGGCTGGATTATACATGTGGAGATTGTTAACATATAAATGATATTTAAGGCTATGTCCCCAAATAAAATGACCTAGAGAATAAACGTAGACAAAGAAAAAATGAGGGCCAAGAACTAAATCCTGGGCTATGCTGACATTACAAAAAGGCTGTAATGAATATACATGTTAGTTGTGTATATGTAGTCAGCTCTTTGGATACTTTTCTGCTTTTCTGTTGAAGGGTAAAAGGGCTTTTTTTTTTCCTTTTTAAGTTTGTTTATTGCTCGTAAATTGCCCTCTGTATCAATCTGTACTCTCAGAAACAACAAAAGCCTAGGCTACATTAAACAAATAATTTTGCAATAAATTCTTTCCCACTAAGAAAATGTAGGAGTTACTATTGACTGGAGTCAAGCTTCAAAATGAATAAAAACCAAGGGCACTCTATAGGCTGGTGGCAGGATGGTTTGATCTGATACTACTGTAGCCATTGCTGATACTGCCAGTAGATGTGGAGCTGCATATGCCACTGACGTATGATGCCATGTACATCAAGGGACAGCAAAGTACAGTTCCTTGGTCAAATCTGGCCCTCCACCTGTTTCCATAAGTAAAGTTTTATTGGAACAAGACTCTCCTATTTATTTACGTGTTGTTTATTATTGCTTGCACACTTCAGTGGAAGAGTTGCATTATTGCAACAGAGAGTCTGTGGCCTCCAAAGCCAAAACTATTTACTGTCTGGTCCTTAACAGAGCTTACCAACCTCTGTAGCCAATAAAATTCAGCATTTTTTTTGGTTTGAGATGGAGTCTCACTTTGTTGCCCAGGCTGGAGTGCAGTGGCACGATCTCAGCTCACTGCATCATCTGCCTCCCTGGTTCAAGCAATTTCCCTGCCTCAGCCTCCTGAGTAGCTGGGATTACAGGGGTATGCTACCACACCCAGCTAATTTATTTGTATCTTAGTAGAGATGGGGTTTCACCATGTTGGCCAGGATGGTCTCGATATCCTGACCTCTCGATCCACCCGCCTCGGCCTCCTTTGGGAGGGGGAGCTGGGTTTACAAGTGTGAGTCACTGCCCTGGCCAACATTTTTGTATTAGTTTGTTAGCGCTACCATACAAAAGTGCCACATGCTGGGTAACTTAAACAACAGAAATTAACTTTCTCCCAATTCTTGAGGGTAGAAGTCCAAGATCAAGGGTGTGGCAGGGTTGGTCTCCCTGGGTCTTGTCTGTGGCCTAATCTCTTCTTATAAAGACACCAGTCCTGTTGGATTAGGGTCCACCCTCATGATCTCATTTTAACTTAATTACCTCTTTGAAGGCCCTATCTCTAATATAGTTACATGCTGAGATATGGGTGCTTTGGACTTCAGCGTATAAACTGGGTTGGGGTCGGGTAGGAACACAATTTAGCCCATAACAACATCTTTTATCTAAGGCATGCTTGCCTAAAATTTGAACTCTCAGGAGGAGAATTCTGTTAGTTAAGGCTATGATCTGGCCCCGACACTTCATTAGAGAAGACAAGCGTGCTCACCAGTTTGATCACACACCATGGGAGATTACACTGAGATAGAAAGTGAGATGTTGGTCGGTGGAAATAACAACAGCAAAAACAGTGTATCAATTTATATTCCTACCAAAAAATTTTGGAATGCTCGATTCCCCACAACACTGAGGAACTAATAGGGAATACTCCTAACTCGATTGAAGAAAAATTGTATCTTATTGATGTTTTAATTTAAATTTCCCTAAATAATAAAGATTGAAAATTTTCCACATGTTTACTGGCCAACTTTATTTCCTCTGATAGTTCAAATCCTATGTATTTTTTCCTTGGGTTGTTTATTGACATAAAAAAGAGGAGAAGCTTTCATAAATTGGACATTTAATTTTTTTACTTTACATTTTATCTGTATAGCCATTTTTCTTCCTATATCTAGCTTTGTGGTTTCTTTTACCAGATAGAAGTTTATAGTTTTTTATTTAGTAAAATCTGTCCATTTATTCCTACATGGCATTTGGGTGCTGTGGTGACCTGCACCCTAATATTATGTTTAAAACTTACTTTCTAGCACTTTTTTATAGTTTTCTTTTTGGTGAGGCTCATCAGTTTATCTGATATTTAGTTTTATATATGTAAGAAGAAAATTTGACTCTAAGTCTTATAAATATACAATGTTAATTTCATCTTTTAAGTAAGACATAAATTTTACAGTTTTAGATCCACCTTTCTTATTAAGTCTAGTACATATATATGTGGGTTTACTTCTGAAATGTGTGTTTTTTTTCCTGCTGTTCAATTATGTCACTATAACGCTGATTTTATTACTGTACTTTTCATACTATATTTAATACCTAATGTAGCAAGCACTTTTCACAGCTTTCTCGGCTAGCTACCCTTTCATTTATTTTTCCCTCAGACATTCAAGTAACCATATTAAGTTCAATTTGTAATATTATCTTGGCATTCTGTTTGGGATTGGATTGAATATATAAATTAACTTGGGAAGAATAGATATCATCGTTATATTGAATTGTCTCATTGATGAACGTATATCTCTTAATTCATTCACGGGTTTTAAAAATATCCCTTAACAAAGTTTTATCTTTTTCATATAAGTTTTATATGTTCGTATTTTCATTTCTGAGTATTTTACTGTGTGTTGCTATTATGTGTACAATATTTTTCATTACATTTTATGATTGGTTACTATTTCTATATGGGAAACATATCAATTTTGTAAATTGGATTGCTACCAAATACCCCATGCAAAGATATGTTCCAGATGAATTATAATTCTAAAGTTAAAAAATAAAACTACATTGTAAAATATATTTATGATATGGAGGCAGTGAAGGATTTCTTAAAAGAACAAAAACAATATAGTCAAAGAATGATAAATTTGTTACATATAAATTAAGGTTTTCAGTTCAGTGAAGGAAATGGACATATAATGGATTGAAAAAAAATTCTGGCAATGTCTAAAGGAATAAGAGATTAATATTCAGAATTTTTAAGGAACTCTATAAACCAACAAGGAAAAAGGCAATAACTTTAATAGAAAAATGGGCAAAGGATTTGAACTGGCTTTTTACTTAAAAGGCTATTGGGTGTATAAAAAGATGCTTAAACATATTCATAATTTTAAAAGTGCCAATTAAAATGACAAATGATCACTTTTTACATCAGACAAAAGCTGGAGAGCTGTATAACATGCATGGGATTTGGATACTGGAAATGCCAGTCAACTGCTTATGGGAGGGTGGCAGGTGCAACTGGTCTGAAGCATGATGTGGCACTGCCCAGTCAGATCATAGATCACCTAGGCACATGGACCTTGGAACTTAGCACCTCCTCTTTTGCATGTATATCCCAAAGAACTTATCCCACAGGCTCATAAAAGGCTAAAAGAAGATTTTCATTACAGGACTGTGATGAGAAGTTGGAGGGAATCTGGTTGTTTATTACTGACAGTGATGCGGGCACACCGTGGATTACCATGCAGCCATTTCAGGCAACAGACTGGATGATAACTCATTCAGTGTTTGCTTAAGGAAACAAAAATTTAAAATTAGCAGAGTGAACCCTATAGCACAACACCAGTCAAGGAAATTAAAAAAATAGCCACACAAAATAGTCCATGCTTTGCAACACATAAAAATGAATGAATACATTCCAAATAAATTGTTGCTCATTGAGGGAGAAAGCGGAATGGGAATGAGGAATGAGGATGAAAGGGAATGAATGAATGCATGAGTGAATCTGAAAACTTTTGAAAAACTGCAAAAAGAAAGAATGAACATATTTCCCCCAACAACCATGCCAACTCTGGCAGATGACTTAGAATCCTCTTTAACAAGCTTAGGATATATGACTGCAAAGCTCACGTTGCTTAATATTTGTGGATACTGAATTATCAAGTGTCTCCTCCTTAGTAATTGCAGTGATCAGAGAATTATTGCTTTGTGGTTCTGGTAACGCCTCGGAAGGTGTAGCTGAATTATAAGTATCAGACAGCAATAGTAAGAGTAAAGTCATTTTGCTTTTATATTAACCACTCTGGAGGAACGTCTTCAATCCTGGCTGACGTAGTGACCACTTTGGCCAATACATACTCTCCACCAGCCATTTCTTTCTGATTCCTGGGAGACAGGATGATTCCCTCTTTTGAGAGAGATGATATACTACTGGGGAAATCTTTCTGAAATAAGTGAGCCTCCACTACATAGGTTTACAATTTAAATGGAAATGGAGGAAAGAGCTCTGTTGGATGATGATTGTGATGAAGTCAAGACTTTTTCCCTTCATTTTGTGCTCCTTTAACAGGCTGTGCCGTTTTATTCATTATTGGTCATAGTGTCCTAAGCAGGTGTAACTGTCACATAGCAGGAGATAAACTCAACAGGGTACAATCATAAAATAACTTTATGTTTCCTCCTGAGGCCCTTTCAACCCTACTCAGTGTGCTTAAGTTCAATAGATTTTCCAGTAACTTCTAGATTATGAAAAGTCCTCGATCACTTCAAGTCATAAGGATGACTTGAAGTCATCAAAGTTCAGCAATTTGAAGATGCAGACAGTTTAATAATACAAATTCTGAACTTCACTTAAAGTTTAAGGTTCTCCCCTCCCCCAACTCAGAACTGCTTTGGGCTGAGGAGCCGAAGATGAAGAGAGAAGGAAATACCAGCATCTATATTTCCACTTGCTGCTTTATCTTTCTCTTATACCACCTTTACTCCATTCCACTTGGTTAGGTGTCTCTGCTTTCTCCAGGTTTGGACCGGAGGACAAAAAAATAAAAAAAGCCAGAAATAGTAATTTCTAACTCCAGTGAAAAAGATGTTATCTGGCAGTGTAGATAATTCCCGTGAAATTTCAACTTTTACAGCCCCTAGAAAAATAAATTCTTCCAAAGATTTTTTAAATGACATGAACATAGCATTGTCATCAAATACTGAAAAAGGCTGCACAAAAATAAAGCTACAAATTTTTGTTTCAATTGTGAATAGTGAAGCAATCAATTATCCCAAATTTTAAAAATTAATCCAGTGTCTCCTTGGAAGATAAGACACATGACCACGTGAAATGTATTTGAGTGGTGCGTTAGAATGGCAATCATTAAAAAGTCTGGAGACAACAGATGCTGGAGAGGATGTGGAGAAATAGGAACGCTTTTACCCTGTTGGTGGGAGTGTAAATTAGTTCAACCATTGTGGAAGGCAGTGTGGCAATTCCTCAAGGACCTAGAAATATAAATTCCATTTGACCCAGCAATCCCATTACTGGGTTTATATCCAAAGGATTATAAATCATTCTGTCATAAAGACACATGCACATGTATGTTTTTTTCGGCACTGGTTGCAATAGCAAAGACCTGGAACCAAACCATATGCCCATCAGTAATAGACTGGACAGGGAAAATGTGGCACACATACACCGTGGAATGCTATGCAGCCATAAAAAATGATGAGTTCATGTCCTTTGTAGGGACATGGATGAATCTGGAAACCATCATTCTCAGCAAACTGACACGAGAACAGAAAATCAAACACCACATGTTATCACTCATAGGTGGGTGTTGAACAATGAGAACACATGGACACAAGGAGGGGAGCATCACACATTGGGGTAGGTTGCAGGGGACTAGGGGAGGGACAACAGGGGGTAGGGAGGTTGGGGAGGGATAACATGGGGAGAAATGCCAGATATAGGTGACAGGGGATGGAGGCAGCAAACCACATTGCCGTGTATGTACCTATGCAACAATTCTGCATGATCTGCACATGTACGCCATAATCTAAAGTACAATTAAATATGTGTATACATATATATGTGTGTGTGTGTTCTTTTATATATATATATACACATAACATATATATATATATATATACACATAACATATATATATATATATATATATACACATAACATTATATATATATATATATATACACATAACATTATATATATATATATATATATATATATATATATATATATATATATATATATAAAAGAAATGTATTTGAGTGGTGCATGTCTAGTTTGGTATAGGGAA
>CM052652.1:3376023-3398101 GCA_028533165.1 Leontopithecus rosalia
GTGTGATAAAAAATGCCCATCACAGTCCCCAAAATAGTAGCATACTTAGTGAGCAAACTCTAACAACGTTTCCATTAAAGTCAGAAACAATAGAATATTCACTAGTACCACTATTATTTAAATTGTTTAGACCAAGGTACTAGCTGATACAAACAGGCAACAGAGGTGTACATTGGAAAAGAGGAGGTGAAATTATCTTTCTTTACATATAATGTGATTTTTAAACTTGGAAAACTAAAGATCAGTTGAAAAACTACTATGAACAATAAGATAATTCAGAAATATAGTTGCTACCAAACTAATATAAAGACGTAATTAACTTTTATATGTATGATCAACAACCAATTGGAGGATATAATGGAAGACCCCAATTATAATAGTGATAACAAGATAAATTTCCAGAATAAACTCAAGAAGAAACGTGCAATATCTGTAAAAGAAAACTTTGTAAGACCCCTGAAGTATCTAAAAATGATGACTTGAGCAAAGATAAAAGTATGAGAGAGAAAGATGCTATATTACAAAGAAGTTAATCATACCTAGGTGATGGGTTGATGGATGCAGCAAACCGCCATGGTACACGTTTACCTGTGTAACAAACCTGTATGTCCTGCACATGTATCCCAGAACTTAAACTGAAATAAAGTTAAATTATCCACAACAAAAAGGAAGTTAAATCCTTGCCAAGTTAAACCATACATTTAGTGCAATGTCAGTGAAATAATGACAGCTGATCATTAGAGATAGACAAGCTGATTCTTCTTTACTTAAATGTCATTGTTGTTCAGTCTTTAATTTCAATTTTTGATCCCTCATGTTAGCCATTTTCTCATGATTTTACATAGCTAATAATTTAGATTCAGTCATACACTTGCCAGTGTTTTGCCAATATTCCTTTTGTATGGTAGACTTTTTTTTTAAGAAGCATTTCTTTTTCTAATCAAGTATAATCTTCAGAATTTCTTTTACTGAGGGATTTTTGGTGATAAATTCTCTCTTTTTCTGTCTTAATTTTTTGGGGTATCTAGAAATGATTTATTTTCTTCTGGTTTCTGTTCTCACTGTTGAGAAATCAGCTGCCAGACTATTGCTCCTATGTAAGTGATTTTTCTTTTTATCTCTTTTAAAAAAATCTTTGATATTCTGCAGTTTTAGTCTGATGAGTTTAATGTGGATGTCTTTTTCTCTGTCCTATATAGGATTAGTTACATTTCCTGAATCCAAGGATTCATATCTTTCATTAGTTCTAGAAATTTCTCATCCATTATTTCTTCAACCATGGCCTCTTTCAGCTTCTTTTTGCTTTTTCTGGAATGCCACTTAGGTCTTTTGTAAATATATATTTTAATCTGTCCTCCATGTCTTTAATCTTCCTTGCTCTTTCCTGCTTCTCTCTCTTTTTATCACTGTGTACCTTCTACAAAATTTCTTTAGTTCTATCCTTAAGTACCCCACTTACTTATAATCAGCTGAGTCCTACCTAAAATTTAGAGTTTCTATTGGCTTTTTAAATGTTAATGATTATAATTTTTGTACATGGGGAGAAGAGTTATATTTGGCTACTTTTCAAATCTTTCTCTTTCATGATACTATGTCATTACCAGCTCATGGTTTTAATTAGTATTTTTTTTTAGGAAATATTTCCTTAAATATTTCATACACATTATTTTATATTCTTCATTTAATTATTCTGTGATATGAAATGTGGTCTGATAAAGCATTTTATTATTTTTGCTTACTCTTGTTCATGTGGTTGTATCCTCATATTTTCAAAATCCAAAGACGTCTTTTTACTTACCTAAGACCATTAAGAATTAATCTGACTTGGAGTAAAATTAACCTGGCATCTTTCTTCTTTCTTATCTTTTAAGTTGTGAATTCTTTCTTAATTTGCATTTAATCTTCTGTTAATCCTATAAAATGAGTTAATTTCATTTGTTGATTTTTTTTCAGATTTAGAATTTTCTTTCAGATTTCAGTTCTCTGATGACATTCTCATCTCATCTTTTGTCTTCTTGAACATATAAAATGTAACCAGAACTATATCGGTCAACTCTGTTACATTGTTTTCTGCTGATCTGTTTCTATTCTGTAGTATTTCCTCCATTTTCATATTATCTTGTCTTTGTGTGTGCCTGAATATTTTTAATGAGTGCTAGTCTCTACTTATAAAAAATTATAGAAATAATTTGAAGGCTAGGACAATTTTATCTTCCTCCAAATAGGAACTACATTTGTTTCTGGCAGGAGACCAGTAGCTTTAGCCATCCCAGACCACCTTGATTTAATTTCAGGAAATAAGATGACTCAATGCTGGGCTTCAGTCCCTGTGAGGTCCAGTTTACTCATAGGTCACCCTTACTCCTCGGGCCTATTTCTTTTGAAAGTATACAAGTTTCCCTCCTTTGGTAATCCTTGAACTCCAGAATTTGTCCGTTTGTTTCATGAGGCTCTTAGAACTCTGTGCGTCTTCTCAGTTGCTTATTTAAATGACTGCAGATACTGCTAGAGAGAAAGCTGCCCTAAATGTGTGGCTCACTTAGCAGGATTTTCTGTTTTCTCTAGATCTTGTTCTTTAATTCCTCATTGTTTTAGTAGTTTTCTGAATATTTCAAGTGTATATTTATTGTATGTTTCCTGCTTCAGTGGGAAGATTGGCTCTAATGGCCTAACCTGCCATTATCAAAAAGAGAAGTAAGTTCTTATGGCTTTTTAATTAAAATATTTTCTTTATTTTCTGCCAGTTCTCCATCAATATTGGCAACCAGCTGATATTTATAGTCTCCTGTGTCTGTTTCTGTCTGGCTATGGAGTCCCTTACATGCATTTTTTTTCTTTGCCTGTGTATATGTGTATATATACATGTGTATGTGTGTGTATTTCAACAGGTAAGCCAGGTTGTGAGCTTCTTTTTTAGAGGGCTGACAGTTAGTAGATAAGTAGTAGAAGGTACAGCAGTTACTACTCTTGTGGGCCATCAGTAAACAAACTAGCTAAAGCTACCAGCCCTCTGCTGAAGCTTAGAGAGGCAGCCACTTTACTTGCAGGTCTCTTTTGATCACAGTCAAAGATTAGGAGCCATGTGATCCACCTGTAGATTTCCGTTTGGTTCCAGTGGGATTGGAAGGATATCTATGGGCAAATGGGTGATGGCTTTCCCCCCGGAAGAGTCACAGGCTTCCATTGGTTAAGGCAACTTTGAGAGCCATGACATCTCAAACTCAGCCCCTGGTATGAAGAAGAAGGGAGCTCTGGATTCTATGGGTCATTCCATAGCTCTCACCAAGCCCCTAGAGTAGCAGAGTTTAAAGCTGGTTCTCTGCCTAGACTTCCTGGGAGAATCCTCAGCTATTGAGGCACCTTTAGGCTACCGGTTATTCTTGACTCTAGAGAGGAAGTTGTTCTGAAATCCCTTCTCAGAATCTTCTTTACCTTTCTGAATCTACTCTTAGAATTTCAGCTTTTTATCTCTTAATGGAATATGAAGAACACTGGGCTGAGTACTTTACCAAGAATATAATAATGATGATGATAATAGCAGGAGGCTGACAAAAATATCTAGAACCATGGATTAAAAATGTATCGGACGGCAGGCACTGTGCTGCATGCTCTCTATGCACTGTTTAATTTAGCCCCCTCAAAAATGTTACAGCAAGGTTTCATCTCTCTTTATAATTGAAAAAATTGAGGCTTAGAAAGTGAGTAATTTGCCTATGGATTATGCAGTTAGTAAGTAGCAGTGTTGGTATTTTACCCTGCAAGAGACTTCCCTTTTTATTACCATGATACTTTCAGATGAAGATCACGTACATATGTTCTGATAAAGAATTATCTATTTATATACTTGTTTTTTAGCTAATCCTTACAAAGGTGTTAAAAATAAATCACATTTAGTATTATATTTAATCATTTAAAGACTCTGATAAGGTTTGGCCACATCTCCGCTCAAATCTCATCTTGGATTGTAACCCCCACAATTCTCACATGTTTTGAGAGGAACCCATTGGGAGGTAACTGAATCATGGGGGTGGGTCTTTTCTGTGCTGTTTTCATGATAGGGAGTAAGTCTCAGGAGCTCTGACACTTTTAAAAACGAGAATTTCCCTGCACAAGCTCACTGTCTTTGCCTGCTGCCATCCACGTAAGATGTGACTTGTTCCTCCTTGCCTTCCACCGTGATTATGGGAAGGCCTCCCCGGCCATGTGGAATCCATTAAACCTCTTTTTCTTCCCTGTCTTGCCTATGTCTTCATCAGCAGCATGGAAACGGACTAATACAGACTCAGAGTCTAAAATGTAAAGATATTCTTGAAAATTTGGCATCCACATTGCAAGACTTAATTTCTTTCCTGCCACTACTTAACTGTAGAAACTTGAGAAAATTATATGACATTTCTATAGGTCTCAGTCTCTCAACTGTGCCATAAGAGTTGGCTTAGATGATCTCCAAGCTTCCTTGAGATTGAAGATGATTTTGCATTCTTAAAAACATTATATAAATCAAATGATTTTTAAAAATACAATTTAAGAAAGTTATTTTATAAACTTTTCATTTAAGTAGAATTGCCCCTGTATTTTTAAATCAAATTGTCATTAAAAAATCTATTTGGTTTGCTGTAAACAAGATATACATTTTCTTACATAGATAAAGGTAGATTTCAGATGTTGGGAAAATGTGTGCGGCAGACACTGTTAGTTGCTTTCCTTCTGTCTGTCCATTTCCTCTCAATATCATTGATAGAAGCTAATTTAGTTCAGCATGGCCATGTGCCCAGCTGAAAATTATAGCATCATCATTACACATCAGAAAGATGAGCATGTGGCACATTCCTGGCCAATGAAATATAAAGTGACAGCTTCTGGGAAGTGTTTGCCTTTCTGATTTAGATACCACCCCTTCCTCCCTGTTCCTTCTTGCTCCCTGGATGAATGGCTTAGGGGACCAGCTGACATCTTGTAACAAAGCAGACAAAAGCTACACACTAAGGATGGCAGAGTAGAAAGAAGACCTTGACAGTACCATTGACAGTCTGGATAGTCTACTTCTAGATTCTTCTGTCATGATTGAATAAACCATCATATTTTCTGTCACCAATAGGGTTTTCGTTACCCATATGTTCATAACTGATTCAGCAGGTATTGATTTTAGTCCGTTACAGTAGAGTAAGATAAAAGCACGTTTTATTTTTTTTTCTCAGTCACATTTAACTGACTATTGACATATTCGGTTGGTGGGACATTCATTCTCTATCATTCCTGTTTTTCTGTCCTCTCAAGAATCCTAGATTTGGGGGTGGGATTGCTTAAAAACACAAAAATGGAGAAAATGCCAGATCTTTGGTTCACAGTGGCTGCACTCACTCAACATTTATTTATGAAATTTCCAAGGGCAATATGAAGGATGGGAAAACACAATGAAAATACCTTTAGGTGCAAGTGTGTGGTCAAGACTTGGTCCTCTGGCTTTGGTTGGGCTGCAGACAAACTCAGACATGCCCACCAAGGCCATCTACTCCATCAACTACAAACCTGCCCCTGGAATTCTAGGCCTGTGGACTCCTAACCAGAGTTCCAAGTCCAGGTATCCTGTAGTTTCCCATCTGGGTACCACTTGGTCTCTCGTACTAGTGAAAACCTGAAAAATCCCATCCCTACACGTGGTCTTAGGACTCTTAACTTTCTCTGGGGTCCAGGAGCATCTGCTTTATCTACTTTCAACAGTCCCTGCATCTCCTCCCCTCAAGAAGGGATTTATCTTACCTGTACTTTTATGTTATCTCAGTCATACAGATGAGAAAACTGAGGCACAGAGGCTAAGGGTAAAGTCACCCAGCTAGTAAATAGCAGAGACAGGATTTGGTTGTAGATGACCTGGCTCCAGACCCAGTTCCTAACCACTGAATTGTGCTACCCTCTGCCTGCAACACAAAAGCTCCTCATTTTCTGCTTGGTTATGGGTAAACACATCACAACTCATAAAAATTCAGTGCTGACCATTTTCTGGGTGAGATGTGGGAAGGGGTGTTAACTCCTGGTTGGTATTTTTCTTGATAACTCACTCTGTTTTATACACAGTGAAGAAAAATATGTTGCTTTTAAACAATGTACTAACGTAAGCTTCCTGTGTCTCAGTTTTCTTAAATTGGGGATAGTCATTTCTATTATGACTTTGCCTCTGAATTTTACCTCATCAGGGTTCAGTGATGGAAAAATAAGGTATTAACTAAGAAGGTTTTTGAAATCTTCAGGGAAAAATGTGATATTTTAACAAGAAAATTGATAAAACAGCGGATACTATAACTGGTAAAATAAATTTTAACTTTCGTGTCCCTAGACGCTCCCTATTCAGTTCTTAGCAAAACATATTTCAATCTAGAAGAAAATAGGGACCCTGCCGACTGTTATTAATGCTCGCTTGCCTGTTAATTGAAGCACACTTTTGGAAAATGTTGTATGTATCTGGGGAAATATAATGCATTCAGCATAAGAATAAATCTTTTTTGAGAGGGCTAGACCTAGAGATTTTCCTCACTTTTCAGTCAGTCCACAATCTTTCTGGTTTATTAGCTCCTTTCCCTCTGCCAAGCAGTGACAGTAATGCATACATTTGCCTTTTTCAGTAAATCATCCTTTTATAATTTGGCTTTCTTTCAATCTTAGATTCCCATCAGAAGGGTTTTACCTCAAGGCATATTGCAACCAATTTCCCCCATAATTAATGCCATATCTGCCTCCGAGTCCATTTCAATTCCCAAATGAAAATTGATGAGGCAGCCAACCACAAATAAGGATCGCATACCACTGATTAAACTATCAGACTGGTTTCCAGGCTATCACGTTACAGAGCTGAATCATAACCAAGGGGTGAGTTTTCTGGTCTTTTGCAATGTATATTGCTCGTAGTAAGTGTCCATAAATTGCTATTAGCAGATGAAGGGAAGCATTTTATATGGTCCCCATCAGATTCTACCAGAAAGACGAATGATTAAAGAGGTTTGTGTTAACAGGAACTGAGACTTCGAAGCATATGAAAGAAAATTGTATCTGGACTTGATAAAAATGAGCCACAAACTGCTACAAAAATCACCAGGACAAAACAAAATATTCACTTAGGTGTTTTTATCCCATCCACGTGGAGTGTGGATGGTTAAGTCCTAAATATTGCCTATGAAGACCAAATCCTCTGCCCACCAGCCTTCAATTTCAGACTCCAGCATGGGAGTTGAATTGGAGGTTGATGTATGTGGCAACTATTCACCAGTCAGTAGCAAGAATTCATTCCTTCATCCCATTTATTCATTCACTCACTCACTTAATATTTATTTACCTATTTTCCAGGTACTGTGTAAAGAATGGAAACATGCAGCAAAAAAGACAGCAGTCCTGGTGGACTGATATCCTATGGCTGGTGTGCTGGGGGACAGATAAGTAAACAGATCACTCTATACAGGGTAGTCAGTGCTATAATAAGATAGAAGTAAGCATGAGGTACTAGTCAAGTATTCACGTATCTGTGCATGAGATGCTAGTTAAGTATTCGTGTGTGTGTGTGTGTGTGTGTGTGTGTGTGTGTGTGTGTGTGTGAAGACTTCCTGGAGGAGATCACTGGAGCTCTAAGGTAAGAGTAGGTAGCCAGGTTAAGAATGGGGGCAGAGCAGGATGTTTGAGGCAGTGGAAGCTATTTGAGCAATGTGTGGAATGGAGAGAGAGCCTGAGTTGTTTGATGACTTTGGAAGGTTAATCATAGCTAGAACAGGGTATTAGAAGAGTTTTGTAGAGGAAAAGATGATTACAGGGAGGCTGCCAGATGTCCCCTCCCAAAATATTTGATCATTGGTGTGAGCAGGGCAGATGTGAGTGCGATTATGAAAATGTGTGTGTGTGTCTGTCTGTCTGTGTATACATATATTTAAATGTATTACATATTTCAGTGATAAGTGTTTTTCTAGGTATTTTTTGGCATATTTTTAGAAAAGACATTTTGAAAATTAAATGTAGATATGAACCCTTCGCCATACCCAAAGAACCGTTCTTGACACTCAGACAGAACATTTTATGCCCCAGTTTGAATTATCTGAATTTGGTTATCTCACTGATTCCTGTAGGTACCTCCAAAGTAGTGGTAGATAGAGCTGAGACAAGAAATTCCACAGCCTTTTCCTATTGTAGAACAATCTACATTTAAAACATACTGATTTACTAAATTAAAGTTAATCACCCCACCTCTTAAAGACTCAGTCATGCATCCAATTTTTCAGTGGCCTGTGGTGCCTGAGTGTCACGGAGTTTGGGAGGCTGTAGGGGACCAGTCCAGAGGGAGGGACACATGGCCTGATTGTCCAGTATCAATGGATATTTATGAAAGAATGCTGGCTCAAACAAATAAATTGAAAACAAAACAAAACAAAACCAACAACACAAGTGAACGGGTGGCTTTGTATGATTGGCTATGCTCACACTTTTTAATGAGCTGATTTGTTTCCACAATTTGTTTTAGGTAATGTATTAGTCTGTTCTCATACTGCTATGAAGAACCACCCAAGACTGGGTAATTTATAAAGAAAAGAGGTTTGATTGACTCACAGTTCCACAGGCTGTACAGGAGGCATGGCCGGGAAAGGCTTAGGAAATTTACAGTCATGCAAAAGGCAAAGGGGAAGCCAGCACATCTTACATGGCAGGAGAGGAGGAGGAGAGAGCAGGAGGAGGTGCTATACACTTTCAAACAGCCAGATCTCACGAGAACTCTCTATCATGATAACAGCTGTCTGTTCTCATGGGAAAGAGAAAGTCTGCCCCCATGATCCAGTCACCTCCCACCAGGCCTCTCCTCTAACACGGGATTACAATTTGACGTGAGATTTGGGTGGCGACATAGGGCCAAACCATATCAGGTAACAAAATTTCCAATCTCAAAATTGGTAAGTCAATTTTATTGCTATTATAATTCTTAAAACTGTTGATGATGATGTGATAGCAGTTATTTGTACAGTAACATGCACAAGATAATTCCCAAGAGGGGAACACAAACAAAATCTGTGGGGAGATTTGACTTTGCCCAAGTTCTTCTCAACTAGAAATTCTAACGGCGTATTTTGGGGAATACTGCGTTATGTGCAGTTTTCAGCTGTTTAACCTCAAGGACATCAAACTGTCGGAAGAGATTCAAAGAAGAATACTCAAACTTGGATGGGACTGACTTACAGAAACGGGCTAACCTCCAGAGAGAATGTTACCACTGAGTCAGCCCTTGCCAACAAAGCCTCCTCACTGGACTGCTCAGACTCCTCCATCCTGGTGGCAAGGGCTTAGACCATTATTCATGGTCTGACTGGCCTGGAGGTGGTTGTCTTGCCTTTGAAAAAGGGCAGACACAGAGCATGTTCAGAGCACAGAGCCACACTGTGTGATTTCTTCAAAGAGAGCTTAACCACAGGTTTGTCACGGATGCATCTTGCTCCTTTCTTCCACTTTAGTCCTTAAAGTGGTCCAATTACAGCAGGAGGGAAGTCTCAATCTAGAATATCGGGGGTTTTTGGTCACTATTTGTTTTTATTAATACAAAACAAATCTTTATTCCAAATTTGTTATTCTTGAAATTGCTAATTAAAAAAAATGAATTTAAGGCTGAGGTGGGAGAATTGCTTGAGGCCAGGAGTTTGAGATCAGTCTGGACAGCAGAGTGAGACCCTGTCTCTAAAAACACTGAAAAGCAATTAGCTGGTTATGGTGGCAGGCACCTGTAGTCCCAGCTACTCAGGAGGCTTAGGCAGGAGGATTACTTGAGCCTAGGAGGTGGAGGCTGCAGTGAGCCATAATTGTGCCTCTATACTCCAGCCTGGGATACAGAGAAAGACCCTGTCTCTAAAACAAATATATTGAATTAAAAATAATCACATAATAATCCTGCTTTGACTAAGACAATGAAACTGTGGTTTAAAAAAAAAGTATTTTAGCACCATATGCTCATTTATCTTTCGGAATTTGGATTAATGAATGATGTGACTGCTCCAGGGCAACAGACCCTCACTGCAGCTGCTTAGCCCAGGAAGCAGCAAGGTCAGTCCAAGAAGAGCCACAGGCTTGGGGAGGCATGTGCCTTCCTTCCTGGCCAGCTGGATCTCACTACTTAGCCCAGATTGCCTGTGAGAAGGCCAAAGCCAAGCACTTGACAACGCTGTCAGTTGCTGTGCTGAAGAAGGTGGCTAGGAGCTCTAGAAGGATTCAAAGCCCCAGGGTTTTTTGTTTTTTATGTACACACTTCTCTTTACATAATTGTTCCTCTACATCCAGTCAGCCTTGCAGGTTTGTTCCTGCTGCTAGTGTTCAGAAACACTCGAGGGCAGAGTGGGTCAAAGCTCCCCACCACACATACAGCAGAGTGAAGGAAGCTGCCTGCAGGACAGCTCCAGACTCATGGCCGCCCCTCCGCATGTGCACGCCTCCTCCTCGTCACCAAATGACAACACATTCCTTCACTGAGCATTACGCCCTCCTCTCATGGCCTCCACCTGCCATCCGCACCGATCTCTCTTTATGTCCACACGGTACTCAGGAGTCTCCCCTAACTAAATTCCCCACTGCTTCTCCAAATCACCCCAATCCTACTTCGTGCTGAAACCAAGAAGGGCAGCCCAGTGTTAACAAATGAACTTTTTGAAGGAAGTCACCCCAAGAATGTGGGCCTATTGGTCATTCCCTAAGGCTCAGTTCTTGGCATCTGCTTCTTTCCCTGGACCATTATTTGCATGTGCTGAAGAAATTTTACCCTAGTCCCATTTTGGGACTCCAACCAACCCCACCCAAAAAGCTTAGGATTGGCATTTTCTGATGACTACAGGGATTGCAGAGAAGAACTGAGTTGGGTCCTCAGGTATTTGAGGTTAGAATTCCTTGTTAACCTTGCCCACAATGCCCTATAGGGAGACATGCCATGGCAGAGATCACTTGAGAATTATCCCATGGCCCACACTGCCATAATTAGATATCTGTTCAGCACCTCTTAACTAATCAGAATGATGACACATCAGTAAGTAAAAAAGAGATGAGAAGAGACAAAGATACAGTGATTGAATAATAAAATGGGTGAATCAGTTAACAAAGCAGAAGAGAGCACAGTCATAGGCTGGCTAAGGTTGTAATTTTTGGTTTTTGTTTTTTTTAGACAGAGCAAGACAGTCTTGAGCAAGACAGCGCTGTTGCCCAGGCATAAGTGCCGTGGCATGATCACTGCTCACTGCAACCTCTGCCTCCAGGTTTCAAGCTATTCTCACACCTCACCCTCCTGAGTAGCTGGGATTACAGGCGTGCACCGGGTAATTTTTGAATTTTTGTAGGGATGGAATTTCACCGTGTTGATCAGGGTGGTCTCAAACTCCTGACCTCAAGTGATCCACCTGCCTCAGCCTCCCAGAGTGCTGAAATTATAGGCTTAGCCACCGCACCTGGCCAGTTGTAATTGTTAAGCCCTGTCAGCACCCACAAAGGGAAGTACTGAGATGGCAGAGACAGTGACAAAGAACAAAGTTAAGGTTGGAGCAGTGTGGACAAAGGAAATGGAATGACACCAAGCGACTGGGGATAAAGAATAAAAAGCAGAACGAGTGACAGCAGGGAGCAGAGCTCAGATGGAACAAGAGGATACTCTGCGTGGAAGAATGCAGCCACACAAGAAAAAGAGTTTGTATGTGAACATTGAGTTTAGGGGCCAACGGACTATTTTAGCCACTTCAGGCTGCTGTAACAAAACGCCTTCACCTGTGTAGCGTTTAAAACAGAAATGTATTGCTCACAGTTCTGGGGCTGGGAAGTTTAGGATGAAGGTGTCAGCAGATTCAGCATCTGTTGAAGGTCTGGTTCACTGACGGCATCTTCTAGCTGTGCTCTCACATGGTGAAAGGGGGTGAATGAGCTCCACTGGGCCTCTTTTGTAAGGACACAAATCGCACTCATGAGGGCTCATGATCTTACCACCTCCCCCAAATTACTACCTCCTAACACCATCACTTGGGGGCTGAGGATTTCAACATAAGAATTTTGGGAAGGACACAGACATTTAGACCGTAGCACCTGCTTATCAGTCTCAATAGCTCCTGAGGTTGGCATGACGGGATTATAGCAGAGCATGGCAGCTGAAGCTTAGCGTGACGAGCCTGGGTCACAAAGAGCATTTTAAGTCATGAGTGTGTTGTATATGGAAGACATGGAGATGTGTCGTAGTTTTAGATGGATTTTGATACAGCATAGTTGAAATTTACATTTTATCAATAAAAGCCTTAGCATTGAGCTATTCACAAGGTTAGCCAGTTTCTAACCATCCCAGGTAACTTAAGGATAGTCAAAAAGTCACTATCCAAAGGCTATTGTTTACAAAGGCACAGAGATGTAAAAGTGGGGCCACCTTAAGAGAAAGACATGGATTCCTATTGCTGGATCAGAGGGTCCATGGGGGGGCGTGGAGGTGGTATGGAATTGCAAGGCTCGGTAGACACTGAATGCATTGAAACGGGTGTGCCACGAGCGACTTACATTTTAGAACTATAGTACTGGCAGGATACTGTAGGAGATTGCATTGGGAGAAAATTGGCACCAGGGCCAAGACTAAGGTAAGGTTAAGTGAGGTGCTCATCTCTGTTGTAAAATTAAGGAAGTGCCCAAACTCCAAGTTATTAATATTAAATAATATTTTAATGTAATATTTTTAAAATGTGTGCAAAAATACATGATGAACAATAATTTTTTGATTATTAAAATAGCAAAAATTTAAATCAAGGCAGACTCAGCAGTGACAAAGGCAATATTCAGGAGAGGCTGGACGACTCAGAGATGTTTAGGAGGAAAGATTAAGTGACTGATCTAATATTGCAGAAACAGTGAAACTGGGGAGTCATGGGAGTCAAGGACAAAGCCCAAGTTTATAACTCAGGGGAACCAGCCAGTCACCAGCGTAGGGCAGTCAGAGAATAGGTTTAGAGGAGGATGCAGGGGAGAGCTGCTGTGAGTTTGTCACATTTGAGGTGTGCACGGGATGTCAAAGGGAGGAAATCTGGCTAGTGACTGGGAATATGGACCTAGCCCTCAGTAGAGAAGTCTGGGCTGGCCGTAGAGGGTGGGGCTTTCTCACATGTAGGTGCTGCTGGGAGCTGTGTGTGTGCCCAAGGAGCGGACATTTAGAGAGAAGGCAATGGTACCAAACATGATAAAAAAGCAGTAATAACATTGATTGAGGCTTATTCCACACTAGCCATTCTGCTGAGCAGTTTACAAACATGATCTAATGATCCTCACATCAACTCTAAAAGGTCTGTGTTATCATTAGCCTCGTTTTCCACATGAGGAAACGGGCAGTTAAAGAGGTTAAGTAAGCCAGGTTTTGAGCTCAGCGAATAAATGACACAACCAAGCTGCAAACTCAAGAAGCCTGAAGAGAGGAGGGAGGCCGCACAGCTCTGGAGAGCTTTGTGGTTTATTATGGGGTGCGTGGCAGCCAGCACTTGTGTTCTCCTGGAGCCTCTGTGTCTTCATCTGTAAGATGGGGAGAAGACACAGGATTGTTGTGAGGGTGATACGGGAAAGGAAGTGTCTGATGCGTGGTAGGTGCTCAAGATGAGCTGGTAACTAGTACAATCATTAGGAACACCCCAGCGTCATGCAAACGCTTAAAGGGCCTTAGTGAACAGGGCAACGGGAAGGAGCATATGATGGAAAGGTAAGAGCAGACCCTCTCTGAGAGACGGAATCAAAGGAAGGAAGAGGGCTGAGCACAACAGTTTGGTCAGATTGCCAGCTAGTGTTGTCCTTAGCAGAAGCACAGTGAGTGCAGTGGAGCAGTGGGCATGAAGTGATGGTTAGGAAGGAGAGCTAATAAATGTTAACAGTACTTCCCCAAAGCTTGGCTCAGAAGGGAAAGAAAGGGAGTGATGTTTATTGAGGGGGACTCTGAGGTCAGGCAGAGCTCTTTTTTCACCCACAAAAGCTCCCCAGTGGGAGAACTTACAGCATTTTTTTTCTCTCAGAAAAGTTCATGGAGAGTGAAATAAAAAGAAAAATCCCACCTGATTTAAAAACAATGATGACTTGCCACTTAAAATAATTTAACATATTTAAAAGTACTTTTACATCCAATGTGACATGGAGCCTTCAGAACAATCTTATGGAGTAGACGAGGACGAGGCAGGTGGCATCCCCAGTTCATAGATGTTGAAATGCAGACTCAGAAGATCAGAGATTAAAAAATGACCAATGTGGAAAGATTAAGAGACTCCGTCTTCACTGCAGCCAGTGTGCAGAATTGAGGTAATGGGCAGATTCCAGAATAGCCTTGAAAGGCTGTGTCTACAAGAGAGAGTCACTAGCAGAGGAAGAGACGCTTCCTGTAGGTAAGAACGTGTGGGAGGAAGTGAGTGGGACAGAGAAGAGACTGAGCTCCTCCCTGATAAACTCTAAACTGCAAGAGAGATGGATGGTAAAGTTTAACTTTGTATTATGAATATATGAAGACTTTTTGAAATTTTTTGAAACATTGAGATAAGAGTGGAAATGTTTGCAGTGTTTCGGCTTTTCAGAAGCCCTGGGCACATGGGTGTATTAGCATTCTACAGAGACAGAACCAATGGGATATATAGAGGGAGAGATGAGAGGGGATTTGTTACGGGAATTGGCTCACATATTTATGGAAGCTGAGAAATTCCACGGCAAGCCGTCTGCACGCTGGAGACTCTGGGATGCTGGTAGCATGGTCAGTCCATGTTCAAAATCCTCAGAACTGTGGAGGCCGGTGGTATAATTCTCAGGCCAAGTTCACACACCTGAGAAGCTGAGAAGCCAAAGGTGGGGAGGCGACAACCGTGTAAGTCCTGGAGTCCCAAGACCAGAGAGCCTGAAGTCTTGGTATCAGGACGAGGAGAGTGTGCGTGTCCCAGTTCCAGGAGAAAGCGAGGGGAAATCCTTTTCTCTCCTTTTTCATTCTCTCTGGGCCTTCAGCCTGACCACATTGAAGGCCGATCTTTCCCCACTTCAGTCCACTCAGGCTCACACACTAAACTCCCCTGGAAACAGCCTCATGGACAAACCCCAAAATAATGCTTTACCAGTTCTCTTGGTATTCCTTAATCCAGTCAAGTTGACGTCCAAAATTAGCCATCACATGGGGCATGGCGATATTTGGATTATATGTGGCTGGCGGTTGGATAGCACCGGACTTGATCCGAGGTCTTCAGAGGCAGAATCATCACCCTATCCACCAGCCACATTGCTTTCCAGAAGTGGAGTAAAAAAGAAATCTTTTTTGGTTTTCATTGTGAGGATTCCAATCTTAACTCCACTGAGGATCGTGAACGCTGCTTCCAGAGAGACAGAAGATTAGGAATAATTTGCATAATGCTAATTAGTTCAGTTTCATTTGATTTATTTAATAATCATGAAGGCTGGATGTCATGCAGAACTTAAAGGGGATTGTGCAGAGGAATTAAAAGCAGGCTAAACTTAAATTGTTCATTGAGGTGACCCAAACCTGAAGCTGTTAATACTAAAACAGAATTAGATTCACCGGCATGTACCTGATGTGCCCTTTGGAAAGTGTGTTAACCGTTTTATGTAAGAAGTGGCATTTCATCCAGGTTTACTCATTTGCATACTTGTGATTTCATTTGCATGTATTTTACTGTGCAGTGCTCTGGAAATATATTCACTTATTTTATTCCCCCCTCTAAATTCCTCACACCCTCTATAGTACCAAAGGACTTAGATGACCAAATATTGTTAGAAAGGGTGACCACTATGGAGCTTCCCTATCCAATCTGCTGTCAAAAGTGTCTTTTATTCTTTTAAATATCTAGTGGGTATGTTTTCCTATTTTCTATCCCCACTGCATCATCCTAGAACAGGACTGACTTACCTCCTAACTGGCCTCCTGGCTTCCAGCCAAAACCACCCAATTCAGTCTCTCTCTGGCTTTCCGCAAACTTTCCCTAAAACACCACTTACTAATACTCAGTGGCCTTCATAGCGATCTAATGGCATTTTTATATTAGGTTCATCACATTTCAACTTCTTAAGTTCAGCCATGGTCAAACTTTCAAAATTTACAGCTGTCAGTATTTATCGCCATCCTCGCTTTACCATTAAAGAGGAGTAAGTCTTCTCTGACTTTGCTTTTCCCTACTTACATCCTCTAAGAAGGGTCGTGTCCTTGCCAGCTCGCCTCGCTGGGGAAATGAGGAAAGAAAAGCAGAAAAGTATGAATGAAGACTTCATTAGAAGGGCTGGAAATTTCCTTTTCTTTCTGTATGTTTTGGAAAAGAAGAAAGAATAGAGGTGAGCAAAAGGGAAAGGAGTGGAAAGGTGAGGGTTTTGAGAAAGGGTGAGATTTTTGGGGAAAGACTTAGAGTTTAGAGAGCGCGGCTGAAAGTGGAACTTCTGCGTAGCTTTCTAACTGAAGAGTGGCTGAGTTAAAAAGTAGAGCTTTACTGAGGTCAGATACAGGGAGAGGACATCTGTGTATTAAAGAAAAACAAGACAGGGAGAGAGAAGTTAAGTGGAAAAGTTAGGGTATTGGTTTGACCATTGTAACAATTATCTAAATAATAGTGGTATAGAAGAGATGAAAGCTTTATTTCTCTTGCAAAAACGTCTGGGTAGAGGGTGGTCCAGGAGGTTAAGGGTGCTCTATGAGGTTGAAAAAAGAGCTCAGGTTTCCTCTGTCTTGTTGTTGAAGGGATTGTCCTTGTCTGTATGATCAGAATTGGTCGTTCCCTCCACATTCATATTCCAACCCAGAAAGGGAGGACAGACGAAGTGAGAGCACAGTCTTCTTTTAAGGGCAGAAACTGAACTGCACACATCACTCAGTTCACATTCTGTTTGCCTGGACATCCTCAGATGGTGACACCTAGTTGCAAGGGAGGCAGGGCAGGGGGAGTATTCTCTAGGTGGGCAGTTTGGTGCCAAGCAAACCTCGGGGAAGTATATTACTAAAAGAAGTCAGGGAAGACTAAACATAACAGTTAGCAGTCTCTGCACTTAGATAAACCAAAGAGCCTACATCTCAATAAGCTTGAGTTGGCTGCAGGGAGTTTGAAAGCTAATCTGGGTTCAGATTGCAGAGGTGTGTGTGTTGCTTTTACAAGGGAGCAAGACAGTAAAAGGAAAGCTTTTTAGAGTAAATCTGTATAGTTAGTGTAATTGACATCGTAGCAGGACATACTCTGAGGTCCGTGACTCTAGCTCATAAGTATGTCTTCAGTTCAGGGGTGAGCAGTCATTTTCTGTGGAGGGACAAATAATAAATATTTTCGCGTTTGTGGGCCATGCCGTCTCTGTCAGATACACTCAGCACTGCCACTGGATTACAAAGGCAGCCTAAACAATATGTAAGCAAATTGGAATGGTTATGTTCCATGAACATTTTATTTATAAACAGGCAGTGGTTCAGGTTCGATCTGTGGGCCTTAGTTTGCCACCACCTGCTTTAGTCTGCTGCTTTTGAATTTAGCATCTGGCCCCATCTAATGTAAACCTGCCATCTACTGTTTACTTAGCAATTTATTTAACTGAAGATGCATTCTATGCTAGGTCCTGAGCTACAGAAGTGAGACATACTACCTGAAAAAAAGGGAGGTTATTGTCTAGAAAGGAGATATACAAGGAAGCAATTTCAAAGCACCCTGGTAATTTCTACAATAGACTTATGGGCCAGAATCTGTAGGAAACTGAGGGAAGGTATGCCAAAGCTTGCCCAAGTGTCAGGGAACACTTCTCAGAGGTAAGGTATGCAGGGACCTGAAGACAAATGGAAGTAGCCCTGGATGACCGAGGAGGGAGGAAATTTAAGGGGAAGAAATGGCATGTGTGTGAAAATGGGAGGGATTGTTTCTAGCACCACACGTGTTGAAGGAGCAGAGGTGAAGGCCTAAATTCAGACTATGAAGGTCATTTCAAGATCGTTCTAAAGGATTTTTCTTTTTATTGTAGATAATGGGGATCATTGAAGAAACATTCAATCAGGCAGTAATGGTTTTACATCTGAGTTTTAGAAGGAGTGTGTACCATGGATGGAAGGGAAGGAAGACTACAGCAAGGATGCCAGTGAGGGTTAGCATGTGTTTAGGAGAAAGCGGGCAGGGAGCTGAAACTAGTGACCAGTGACAGGCAGGTATATTAGTCGATTCTCACACTGCTATTAAGAGCTACCTGAGCCTGGGTGATTTATAAAGAATACAGGTTTAATTGACTCAGAGTTCTACAGGCTGTATCGGAGGCATGGCTGGGAGGCCTTAGGAAACTTAGAATCGTGGTGGAAGGGCAAAGGGGAAGCAGGCATGTCTCCACACGGTGGCAGGAGAGGGAGCGAAGGGGGAGTGTTACACACTTTTTTTTTTTTTTTTTGAGATGGAGTTTCGCTCTTGTTACCCAGGCTGGAGTGCAATGGCTCGATCTCGGCTCACCGCAACCTCTGCCTCCTGGGTTCAGGCAGTTCTCCTGCCTCAGCCTCCCGAGTAGCTGGGATTACAGGCACGCGCCACGCGCCACCATGCCCCGCTAATTTTTTGTATTTTTAGTAGAGACGGGGTTTCACCATGTTGACCAGGATGGTCTCGATCTGTTGACCTCGTGATCCACCCGCCTCGGCCTCCCAAAGTGCTGGGATTACAGGCTTGAGCCACCATGCCCGGCTACACACTTTCAAACAGCCGGATCTTGTGAGAACTCACTGTCATGAGAACAGCAAGGGGAAACCACCCCCATGATTAATCATCTCCCATCAAGTCCCTCCCCCAACATTGAGAAGTATAATTCAACGTGAGATTTGGGTGGGGCTGCAGAGCCAAACCCTATCAGCAGGGAAATAAAAATAATTAATTCAAGAGATTTTTGGGAGTTTGAGGCAATATAAACTCTTGCAGATTGTATAGGGAGAAGAATCAGGAATGGGACCCAGGATACTGACTTGAGTAACCAAGCGCATGGTGGCACTTACCAAGACAGAGTAGAGGACACAGAAGGACTAGGTTTTGGGAATTTGGTGTGCGTTTGGTATGCTCATGGGAAGTCCAGGTGAGTCTGTCATGCAGCTGTCAGTTGTTTGGGAGAGAGTCTAGACCAGAACTACAGACCTAATTAACTAAGATGCTTCAGTGTGGCGGTGGGGGAATGTAATTACTTACACTCCATTATATTCTGGAAAATGCAACTTACATCATCAAAATGAGCAAATATGAAAGTCCAGGGAAAATCAAATTATGGTTATAAAATATAAAATCAAACCAAAGTCTGCCTATGCTTATAATAGACTTCAAATTTTGCACTAAAATTCCTTATAACCAATGCGAAAAATGAGGCAGTTGCTTGAATCATTTTATCTATAGAAACAAAGATCAGTTATTTAGGGCACTAAAAACTCAGTCTTGGCACTGAGTTTCCTGTATGATGTGGTGAGAAAATTCTCCAACAATATCCTTATAGAAAATAAAATGTTTCATTGGACTTTATCTTTGGCTCTCAAAAGGGTCAAGCTAAAGCAAAGTTGCTTAAGACCAGTTTTATATGGGTTCAGTCATTCTCAGTTCAGTCATCTTCTTCACAAAGGGCCTAGGTCAGTAAAGCTTTTGGGGTGTTGTGACAGAGAACAGAACAAGGTGGAATCCATATGACCTTCTGGTTCCCAGCATGGCAATATCAAGAAAACAATATAGCTTTACAGGCTGTTGTCTTAAAGAGGACTGTTTTCTTCTCTCATTTTATGGATTTTGCTTAACTAGATTTATTTATGTTTATACATTTTAATGGTTTCTCTGAAGAAGGTCAACATTACAGGACAGATATTTTCAAAGTCACTAGTTTTAGGCCAGAAAAACTTTTTCTTGTGTAAAATATTACAAATAGATCAGCAGAATTATGTTGCTCTGAGCCATTATCTGGAACAGGGGAATGAACTTGTACTGAATCATTATTATCCAGCACTTTTTCCTATCTCTGTAAAAAGGTTAGCTGAGTAAACCTAGAGTCTGAAATAGAAGAGGAGCAGATTATCTAAATTAGAACATATGTTCATCATTTTTCTTCTCAAAAAAGAGCATCTGTCAACAGTATGTTCCATCATCTTGACTGTCTAGGTTTTGTTCTTTCCATTTAAGCAGAATCCGATCGCTTATGTGTACTGTAAGAATATCCTTCGTGCTTGTTGCAGTAATGTGCATTTATTTATAATCATCCTTCAATCTTTATGATTGGAAGATGTTGGGAATTGAGTTGGTGAAGACATAGGGAGGGATATGTGGAAAAATGGTGCTCAGGTGGGGCATATGGATATTAACAGAGATTTACTCCACTTACTTCTAGCTTAGATTTCTGATATATTTCCTCATAAACTGTTCATTCTCATTTTAAACATTATAAACTTACATCTGGAATTAAAGCCTTTTTATAAACTATAATACATGAAAAGAAAACGATCAAAGTGTAAATACATGGCATTAAAAATCATTCTGTGCAAATACTCAGGTAGCCGTTGGACAGTCCAAGAAATATGATTTTGGCAGAATTACAGAAGTATCCCCTGCCACACCTACATGTCTCTTCCCATCACCAGTTTCTCCATGCCACAGTAGTCATGACTCACATTTATAATCATCACTGTGCACATCTAAATATTGACTTTTTGAACTTTCTGTAAATGGAATCATTGAATATATGTATTTTGTGTCTGATTTCTTTTATTCAATGTTATGTTTTTATAATTCATCCATGGTATTGTATGCTATGATTCATTCATTTTCATCGCTGTGTTAAATTTCACTGTTTGAATAAGCCCCAATTACTTACTCATTTTATTACTCATGGACATTTGAGTGTTTTCCAGTTTGGAGCTCCCCTGTCCCTCACTTCCTCAGTCTTGTTGCTCTTTGGTAATGCAATTTGTGCAATAAAAAAGGGTTGGAAAGAGAAGATGAGGAGGTCTACTTACTGTCAGTCATTACAAACTTTTTCTGGAAAACTCTCCTATGAACTCACTTGACCACACTTGCCTTTTAAAAAATATCTAATTTCAACTTTTATGTTAGATTTAAGGGGTACGTGTACAGGTTTGTTACATGGGTATATTGTGTGATGGTTTAGAGTACAGTTGACCCAACATCCAAATAGTGAGTATAGATTCCAACAGTTAGCTTTTCAACCTTGTCCCCTTCCGAGTCTCCATCCGTCCCCCCTCTAGGGACCCTCAGTGTCTGTTGTTCCCATCTTTATGTACATGTGTACCCAGTGTTTAGCTCCCATTTACAGGTGAGAACATGCAGTATTTGGTTTTCTGTTCCTGTGTTAATCTGCTTAGGATAATGGCTTCCAGCTGCATCCATGTTGCTACAAAAGACATGATTTAGTTCTTTTTTGCAGCAACATGGATGTATAATATTTCATGGTTTATATGTACCACATTTTCTGTATCTAGGCCTTACCTTTTGGTCATATGTGATATATAAAAAGGTGCCATCCAAAATGGGACACACTGAACATACTGAGTATTAATTATCCTGCTGTCACAATATTCACACGTTTAAAACTAAGATTAATCAGCCAGCTACCATTAATGAATGTGTACAATATCAGGTATTGTGTGCTAATCCTCCCAAAGCACTACAAAGTAGACACTATAATTATCCGCATTTTACAGATGAGAAACTGAGGTACGGAGGTTGAATCACTTACATGCAGTCACATAGCTATTAAATACTGCATTTAGAATTCAGCCTAGAGAATCAGATTTTATATTGTTTTCTTAACTATTGCACCAAGTACCCCAACTAAGAACAAGCATGAGGAGAAAAGGGAGAGCTTACACTTCCAATCAGGTTACATTTGCAAGATTATATGATACTTAGTTCTTTTTCTTTTCTTTTTCCCTCCCCCCTCCTTCCTTCCTTCCCTCCTACCTTCCTTGCTTCTCTTTCTTTTTTACCTTTTTCTCTCTTTCTCTGTCTTTCCTTCCTTGTTTCCCTCCCTCCCTCCCTCCCTCCCTCCCTCCCTCCCTCCCTCCCTCCCTCCCTTCCTTCCTTCCTTCCTTCCTTCCTTCCTTCCTTCCTTC
>CM052652.1:3398601-3439982 GCA_028533165.1 Leontopithecus rosalia
GGTCCTTTACATCCTTTGTTAGTTGTATTCCCAGGTATTTTATTCTCTTTGTAGCCATTGTGAATGGCAGTTCGTTCTTGATTTGACTCTCTTTTAGTCTGTTATTTGTGTATAGGAATGCTTGTGATTTTTGCACATTGATTTTGTATTCTGAGACTTTGCTGAAGTTGCTTATCAGTTTCAGGAGATTTTGGGCTGAGACAATGGGGTCTTCCAGATATACAATCATGTCGTCTGCAAATAGAGACAATTTGACTTCTTCCTTTCCTATTTGAATACTCTTTATTTCTTTTTCTTGCCTGATTGCTCTGAACTTCCAATACTATATTGAATAGAAGTGGTGAGAGAGGGCATCCTTGTCTAGTGCCAGATTTCAAAGGGAACGCTTTCAGTTTTTGCCCATTCAGTATGATATTGGCTATAGGTTTGTCATAAAAAGCTTTGATTATTTTGAGATACGTTCCGTCAATACCAAGTTTATAGAGGGTTTTTAGCATAAATGGCTGTTGAATTTTGTCAGAGGCCTTCTCTGCATCAATTGAGATAATCATGTGGTTTTTGTTTTTGGTTCTGTTTATGTGGTGAATTACGTTTGTAGACTTGCCTATGGTGAACCAACCTTGCATCCCCGGGATGAAGCCTACTTGATCATGGTGGATAAGCTTTTTGATGTGCTGTTGCCATCAGTTTGCCAGTATTTTATTAGAAGATTTTTGCATCTATGTTCGTCATGGATATTGGCCTGAAGTTTTCTTTTCTTGCTGAGTCTCTGCAGGTTTTGGTATCAGGATGACGTTGGTCTCATAAAATGATTTGGGAAGGATTCCCTCTTTTTGGATTGTTTGGAATAGTTTCAGAAGGAATGGTACCAGCTCCTCTTTGTGTGTCTGGTAGAATTCGGCTGTGAATCCATCTGGACGTGGGCTTTTTTTGGGTTGTGGGCTCTTAATTGCTGCCTCAACTTCAGCCCTTGTTTTTGGTCTATTCAGGGTTTCGACTTCTTCCTAGTTTAGGCTTGGGAGGATGCAAGTGTCCAGGAATTTATCCATTTCTTCCAGGTTTACTAGTTTATGTGCATAGAGATGTTTGTGATAATCTCTGATGATGGTTTGTATTTCTGTTGAATCTGTGGTGAGATCCCCTTTATTGTTGTTTATTGCATCTATTTGATTATTCTCTCTTTTCTTTTTTATTCTTCTGGCCAGTGGTCTGTCTGTTTTGTTCATTTTTTCAAAAAACCAGCTCTTGGATTTACTAATTTTTTTGAAGGGTTTTTGTGTTTCTGTCTCCTTCAGTTCTGCTCTGATCTTAGTTGTTTCTTGTCTTCTGCTAGGTTTTGAGTTTGTTTGGTGTTGCTCCTCTAGCTCTTTCAATTTTGACAATAAGGTGTCGATTTTAGATCTTTCCTTGCTTCTCATGTGGGCATTTATTGCTATATATTTTCCTCTAGACACTGCTTTAAATGTGTCCCAGAGATTCTGGTACATCGTGTCTTCGTTCTTGTTGGTTTCAAAGGACATCTTTATTTCTGCCTTCATTTCATTGTTTATCCACTCAACATTCAAGAGCCAGTTGTTCAATTTCCATGCAGCTGTGTGGTTCTGAGTTATTTTCTCAATTCTGAGCTCTAACCTGATTGCACTGTGGTCTGAGAGACTGTTTGTTAGGATTTCCATTCTTTTGCATTTGCTGAGGAGTGATTTACTTCCAATTATGTGGTCAATTTTAGAGTGGGTGTGATGTGGTGCTGAGAAGAATGTATATTCCATGGATTTGGGGTGGAGAGTTCTGTAAATGTCAGGTTTGCTTGTTCCAGGTATGAGTTCTGGTTATGTTTGTTAATTTTCTGTCTGGTTGATCTGTCTCATATTGACAATGGGGTGTTAAAGTCTCCCACTATTGTGTGGGGAGTCTTAAGTCTCTTTGTAAGTCATTAAGAACTTGCTTTATGTATCTGGGTGCTCCTTTATTGGGTGCCTATGTATTTAGGATCGTTAGCTCTTCTTGTTGCATTGATCCTTTTAACATTATATAATGTCCTTCTTTGTCTCTTTTGATCTTTGTTGGTTTAAAGTCTATTTTATCTGAGACAAGAATTGCAACACATGCTTTTTTGTGCTCTCCATTTTCTTGGTAAATCTTCCTCCATCCCTTTACTTTGAGCCTTTGTGTATCCTTGCATGTGAGATGGGTTTCCTGTATACAGCACACTGATGGGTTTTGGCTTTTTATCCAATTTGCCAGTCTGTGTCTTTTGATTGGGGCATTTAGCACATTTATGTTTAGGGTTAATATTTTTATGTGTGAATTTGATCCTGCCATTTTGTTGCTACCTGGCTATTTTGCCCATTAGTTGATGCAGATTCTTCATTTTGTTGATGGTCTTTACCACTTGGTATGTTTTTGGAGTGGCTGGTACTTGTTGTTCCTTTCTATGTTTAGTGTCTCTTTCAGGAGCTCTTGTAAAGCAGGCTTGGTGCTGATGAAATCTCTGAGTACTTGCTTGTTCGGAAAGGATTTTATTTTTCCTTCAGTTATAAAGCTTAGTTTGGCTGGGTACATTATTCTTAAAGTGGGAAATTTGTTTCTCTAGGACTCTCCATTTATAACCAGCTACTTGGTTGCCCTCAGGTCTCCCATGGTCCCTGAGCCTGGAAGATGCTTAGGAACTCACACCACATAGCATCTGAGTGTTTGATTCCATTGCAGTTGGGTAATTGCCTCTGACCCTGAACCTAAATTGTGATTTTTCAATAGTGGCAGGGATTTCTTTGCTTCTGATTTGGCTGTCTCAATTGTGGAACTGGTGTGGTGTCATAGCTCTAATACGGAGAAAAATGGGCAACAATTATCTAAAGGCAAACACAGGATTGATTTTCACACAGGAATTGATTACAGTTCAAGCATCTGACTGCAATTTAGGGGGGAAAGCAGAGTCAATGAGGCTGATATAATGGCTTCCTCTACAAGCACTGATACAATTAGCAACTCATTTTAATTGAAAAGGTGCAGGAACTCTTGAACACATTCCTATGGCCTTCATCACAATATATGGACTGCTTGGAAAAGTCAAGGATTCATTTGGTAAAACTGTAATGCATATTTACTAGTACCAAGGAAAAAGATACCATTTAGGTTCAGGTATACCATTAAAATATGTCATCGGTTCACCCAGCTCTTAAGAATAATAAGCAGTTTACACAAGATATTGAGGGTTATCAAGGAGACATTTCCCCTACCCAAAAAGGTCTCTCTAATCATGCAGCTTTTGCTCCTAAATTTTTGCCAAATTTTTTGAATAGAAATTTAGTTTTTTAGGGTTAAGGCATATGACTAATGAAGTCACTTTTTAAATGCCAAGAGCCATTATGTTTTAGGAAGCTTAAATATCACCAGGGATGCTATCTCTCAGATTCTGATCCTGATTCACTGGGTCTAGGATAGGACCCAGGAATGGAATTTGCGTTTTCATTAAATATCCTCAGTGAGTTGGGTATGTGAATTGTATTCTAATAAATAAATATTGCTATAAATATATAGATTCTGTAAGAATTAGGTATTAATTATTTGAGACATTTCATATAATTTTTCCCCAACAGCATACTGGAAAATTAGAACAAAAAACAAATAAGATTCAGGAGAGGGTTATGGTGGAAAGAAACTGCACATCATGGAACAGTTGCTTGAGAAGACAGGCTCAGGCTAGTGTCTCTTCAAGGGGCACTAATTGGGTAGGCAGAAATCAGAATAGGTGTGTTAGGTGCATGTGGCAGGGAGCAGGGTCAGGACTAGGGTAAGGTGAATGAGGTGAGGTATCTGATAGGATTCACCCTTCAGGGCTGTGCTAGAATAAGTGTTCCCTTCAATTTTGCGCCCTTGGCATGTTACTTCACCCTAGTCTTAGCTTTGGTAGACACTTCTGAAATGGCCTCCAGTGAGACCACATTTGACTACCTTTGTGTGGGACTGAACCTAGTGAATTGTTTCTGTTGAATAGAACTTAGTGGATGTGATAGGTTAAGTTATAAAAGATCATGACTTCTAGCTTACAGACACTCTGTTTGGTTTTCTAACTCTGATGAAGCAAGTTGCCATTGGTGCACTGCCCTGTTGAGAGGCCTATATGGCAGGGACTTTGAGAGCAACCTCCAGCCAACAGCCAGTAAGGAACAGAGGCCCTGAGTCCACGAGGCCCCAGGGAACTGAGTTCTGCTGACAGTTACTACAGTGAGCTTGGAAGTGAAGGCTTCCCTGGTTGAGTCTTCAGATGAGACCACAGCCTCAGTAGACACTTTGACTTCAGCCTTGTGTAGGACCCTGAGCCAGCAGCCTCAGCTAAGCCATGCCTAGATGCCTGACTACAGAAACTGTGAGATAGTGAATATTGTTGTTTTAAAACATGAAATTTTTGAACAGCCGAATTGATCAAGCAGAAGAAAAGATATCAGAGGTTGAAGACCTACTTAATGAAATAAAACGAGAAGACAAGAATAGAGAAAAAAGGATAAAAAGGAATGAGCAAAGTCTCCAAGAAATATGGGACCGTGTGAAAAGACCTAATTTACGTTTGATAGGTGTACCTGAATGCGACGGAGAGAATGAATCCAAGCTGGAAAATACCCTTCAGGATATTATTCAGGAAAACGTTCCCAATCTAGCAAAGCAAGACAATATTCAACCCCAGGTAATACAGAGAATACCACAAAGATATTCCTCAAGAAGAGCAACCCCAAGGCACATAATCGTTAGATTCACCAGGGTTGAAACGAAGGAGAAAATACTAAGAGCAGCCAGAGAGAAAGGTCAGGTTACCCATAAAGGGAAGCCTATCAGACTTACAGCAGATCTCTCAGCAGAAACCCTACAAGCCAGAAGAGAGTGGGGGCCAATATTCAACATCCTTAAAGAACAGAACTTTCAGCCCAGAATTTCATATCCAGCCAAACTAAGCTTCACAATTGAAGGAAAAATAAAATCTTTTACGAACAAGCAAGTACTCAGAGATTTTATTACCACCAGGCCTGCTTTACAAGAGCTTCTGAAAGAAGCATTATACATAGAAAGGAGCAACCAGTATTAGCCTTTCTAAAAATATGCCAAAAAGTAAAGAGCATCAACATAAAGAAGAATTTACATCAACGAATGGATAAAACAGCCAGTTAACATCAAATGGCAGTAACCCTAAATTTAAGTCGACTAAATTCCCCAATCAAAAGATACAGCCAAAACCTAACGGTATGCTGCATCCAGACCCATCTCACATCCAAAGATACACAAAGACTCAAAACAAAGGGATGGAGAAAGATTTACCACCCAAATGGAGAGCAAAAATAAATAAATCAAGGTGTGAAACACTTTTTACTCTGACTCCAATTATTCAAAATTCTAGAAAAGGCAAAACTAGAGTTATACAGAGCAGCTTAGTGAATTCCATGGGCCAGACTTTAGGGGAGGAGATTGACTGCAAAAGGATAGAGGAACATTTGGGGTGGTGAAAACATTCTGTGTTGATTGTGGTGGTGGTTATATGACTGAGGCATTTGTCAAGATTCATTGAACTTTTAACCTCTATGGAAAACAGTTTGGAGATTTCTCAAAGAAATAAAAATAGAACTACTAGTCCACCTAACAATTCCACTTCTGGGTATCTACCAAAAGGAAAAGAAATCATTTTCTCACAAAGACATATGCATTTATGTGTTTATTATAGCAAAGTCATAACAGCAAAGTCATAGTATCAACCTAAGTGTCCATCAACAGAAGACTGGATTTAAAAAATGTAATAAACACACACACACACACACACACACACACACACACACACACACACACCATGGAATACTACCTAGGCATAAAAAGGAATAAAATATGCCCTTTGCAGCAACATGAATGCAGCTGGAGACTATTACCTGAAATCAGTACAGAAACCAAAAATCAAATGCCACATATTCTCACTTATAAGTGAAAAGTAAACAGAGGGTACATTTGGACATAAAAATGGAAACAATAGACACTGGGGACTCCAACAGGGGAGAGAGAGAGATGGGGCAAGGGTTGAAAAATGACCTGTTGGATACTATGTTTACTATTTGGGTGATGGGTTCAGTAGAAGCCCGAACTCCAGCATTATGAAATACACCCACATAACACAGCTGCATGTGTACCCCGTGAATCTGTAAGTTTTATAAAAAGGGAATACACATGCAAGCAAAAATAGACTATAAAAGCTGATTACAAAAAAAGATTTATAACAAAACCATATAGATCATATTAAATTTAAGAGGAATTGAAGAAAAATTCATTGAACTTTGAGTGCATTTATTTCATAAAAATTATACATAATAATTGTTTTTAAAAACTCTAAACCACCACATAGAATCAAATATTGAAGTGTTTCAGGTTCTGTTTCTTATCTTTACAATCATGGTGCAATCATTGTTCATTTCAAATCTATCATTTAAATGCAGGAATATATAGTACTACAGGGATTGGACACACGAGCTGATACTGTGTCTACCGAGAGCCAGTGGTATAGCAGGAAGTTCTCTGAATTACTACTCTCCATGTGGAGTAAAATGGTTATGAAGAAAACAATAAAAATGTGCTATTTGAAGCTTACATGTATGTATTATTTAAAACTCAACAGTAACCTCAGCAATTATTTAGAATCTAGTCCAATAAATGATTTTGGGGGATGAATATTTTATCACTGATATTATTTAGAATTGCTGGCTCATGGTGATAAGAAAAAGTAGACCAACTTGTAGTTAACTTTATTCTTGTTTTCAGATTCTTTCCAGGGTACCCTCTGTTGCCTGCCTCTTGTGGGGTAGACTTGTTGTGTCATCACCTCATCACCTATCCTTGATAAACTACTGCTACTCCTCATCAGCAACTGCGGGTTCCTAGGACCCTAGAATAACATCACAAAGCCAGAGGCCAATCTAACTTGGCAGAAAATTGGAAAACCTCATTATTATTTGAAGAGTATTATTGCTTGCCTACCACATTGGGGGCCATTCTAGGTGCTCGCAATGTCAGGTGCAGCAGTCACTGATATCCAGGACTTTAAGTTCTGATACTGTATATTAACATTGCTAGTGAAAGCAATAGAACCTCCAACAGTTAAAAGTAGTAGACTTCTCTATAAGTTACAGGTTGTCCTCTCTTCCCCTTTGATCATCTTTCTCAATGTCCTCCCAGGTGTGCATCTTTCTCCCGCACTGTAATCACATTTCTTTAAATTTCAAGTTCAGTGCTCAAGTGCAGGGGCACATTATCTTTTTAGAAGCAAGAACCAACAAATAGAATCTTTTGCACAAACTTAGATCTATTTGTCCTTCTTATAGACCTGTGACATTCACCTGTCAGTCTGCTCTTAAAAGCCTCTGTCAGATGCAAGGTGTTTCTGAGATTTTCGATGCAGGGATGCAGCTCGGAATTGTAATTGGCCTCCTTGATATTCTGCATCGCTAGGCAAGGCTTACACGGCAACTATCTATGCCCATCAAAAAAAAATCTAGGATAAGAGTTCAGGCAAGCAGTTGAGAGGGGATAAAAGGCCCATTGTGAAAACAAGGGGGAAGTTAGTACAGGCCAAGTTACATCTCCCACAAACCTCTCTGCTTTATGAGGGCTACCAGGTAGCTCATCCCAGTCCCACTGGAGTCTTTTCTTCTTTTGAGCCTATGTAACAATTTCTAACTTAACTGTAAAGGTATTTAGAATACGAGTCAGGGCGGGAAATTTCAGAGGTCAAGAAGCTTCTTTACGATTAAGTGAATGATTCCAGAGGTCAGTATTAGCTTCCCCAAGACTTCTTATCAGACTAGTGGGCCACCCATGCTTCCCATTCCTCCCAAAGAAAAGTCACACAGGAGCTCAACTTAGATCTATTTTTCCTTCTTATGGACCTGTGACATTCACCTGTCAATCTGCTCTTAAAAGCCTCTATCGGACACAAGGTGCTTCTGAGTAGTGTTGGACCTCAATACTAGTTTTCTGAATCTCATGACAATTTTTATATCTTATATGTTTGTGATTGCAAAGAGAAGATAATCATAAACATCATTGAATTTTTTCTGGTAATAATGCAGCATATTCCTTTCAGATCAATGTTAGCACATTGCTTGTCAATCAAGTTTATATTTCACCTCCATCAATTCCTTTCTAGGCATTAGCTGATTTGAATGGGGTGAAGTATTTTAAAATGATGAGGAAGAACCTTTTTTTTTTGACTTTACGTGAGCACTGGTAACTGGTTTTTATTTTCTGAGATGGAGTTTTGCTCTTGTTGCCCAGGCTGGAGTGCAATAGTGCAATCTCAGCTCACAGCAACCTCTGCCTCCTGGGTTCAAGCAATTCTCCTGCCTCAGCCTCCTAAGTAGCTGGGATATCAGGCATGCACTACCATGCCAGGCTAACTTTGTATTTTTAGTGGAGATGAGTTTCTCCAGGCTGGTCTTGAACTCCTGACCTCAGGCGATCCACCAGTCTTGACCTGCCAGAATGCTGGGATTACAGGCGTGAGCCACCGCACCCAGCCTGGTGACTGATTTTACACACACACACAGGTGTGGTAATGAGAATAAACATTGAATATAACTAATGTAATACTGTGCTATTTATATGATGATCTAACTCACTGCTATCTCACTTTTTGCTTAGTATGATTTTGTGTGCTTTGCTTAAAACCTTTGAGGCCACAGAAAGGTTGGGCTTGAAATCAAGTCTTTGGGGCTATTTCACATTCTTTTAAGAGTGTTTCTTCAGCTGCCAGGAAAGATGTGTGCATGAATTCTCTTACCCATGTCAAGACCAGTTACATCTGCATAAAATCAATTCAGCTTTGGTAGATGGTAAGTGCAAGTTTCCAGAAGACAGAGAGTGATCAAGCCAGGTGAGAACTAGAAGAGCTTTGGGGCCAAATTAAATGCCATTGAGTGGTGGGGAAGAGGAGAGGAAGGAAATGCACAGGCCAATTGTTGCTGAGATGATATGGTTTTGAAAGCCCTCTATGATCAGTGTTAATCCCTTGTTATTTTGTATATTTTCAATATGTACACAGGGTAGTTTGCAAGGAATAGTCACCCAGTGACAGAGGACCTGGTCTCTTCTGGTTACTTGTCCCCTTTCACTGTTTTGGGGACTTCTCTGGGAGGTTCTAATTCAAAGGAAACTTTTACTTTGAAAGCTTTAAAAGTCTTTGTACTCTATGGACGTTATGTGGAAACGCTTGCGTACTCTCAGCTTGATACTCTTAAAACTCTTAACTTGATATTGCTGGTCAAATTTATATGAATCAGAGATTATTTTTAGGTCTGAGTTTATATTAGAAATTATTTACTGTCATTCAACAAATATGTACGAAGCACCCACTAGATACAGGGAAACAGGAACATGGGCAAACTTCCTGTTTCTGAAAATGCTGCCTAATCTCAGTTCCTGAGTGTTTGGCACCTTTTACTTTGGGCCCTAGGTAAAACCACAGATACAGGTAGTACTGATGGACATTTTCTTATCATGGCGGAAGATTTCCGGGGAATGATTCTTTCAGGAACTACCTTGGCTGAAGCTCTCTTGGTTGAATCTGTAAGTACAAGAGCGTAAGACAAAGCTTCCCGTTGAGTAATATAGCCTAGGGGAAAGAAATGAGAGAAACTTCAAAATCAATAATTTTACACAACAAATAAGAAAACAAAACTGCAAATATTTACTTATGTGTACACATTTCTTCTCTTGTGGTGAGCATGCCCAGATTATACAATCTTTGAAGACCAGAAGTGTATTTTTCTTCTTTTGCATTTCTCATACAATAATAAACACTTACTAATAAACATGTCAAATTATTTGGAAAGAGACTGGAGCTATGATATCTTTGATATCAAAACTTTCTTCAAACCAGAAACATACATTTGATCTCTCTGTTTCTGAAAGTGTAGACTGCAGACCACCAACTAATGAATCACTGGGCTGAGGCCACATGCTTTTTAAAGATGCTTATTAAAAATGCAGATTTATGACTCTATTCTAAAGACCTTCTGAATCAGAAAGTCAGAGGGTTAAGGTTGGAAATCTGCATTTTAATAAGGTACCTGGTGGATTTTATGTGCACTAAGCATTGAATGCTTCTGCTTCTGGATTCATTGGCTTCTGTGTAATTTTACTCTAAAAATAAAGCTACTAGTTGATGCTTCTAGTGACACTTCAGACAATCATGGGGACCACACTGAATCCAGGCTTCTCTGTTTACTATTAAATAGTTGCATGACCCTGATCAAGCTGTTTAACATGTCCATGTTTTAGTTTTCTCTTCTGTAAACTGTAGGTTATAAAGACATAAAGCTACTACATAGAGGTATTTGAGTGTTAAATGTAATACTGCAAAGTTCTTAGAAGAGCACCTGACACACAGTAAGCCCTCAGTAAAGGGTAACTACTATTGTTGTCATTGTTGTTAAATAAGTTGCAGACACCATGCCTGCCTTTTGTGTAAACACAAAAATGACAGCATAAAGTAGATGTGCTAAAGACAAGCGAGTAGACTTTTGTTTAGAAAGCACTCTAGTGGAGTTAGGAGAACAGTATGCTGGAGGGCTGCCAGCAACTGAAAACATTTCCTACAGGAAAAGGGAGGACTTTACATACGCTTTCTGGTAAGTTGGTGCTTACAATTTGTGGAGGTCTTTCACAACCATTATTTCATTTGTGCTTCCTAAATTCTGAAGAGGTTCAAAGAAGAGGAGAGACAGCAGAGGATGGGGCTGAAAAGGTATAATCTTTGAAGGTGGCCGCTCTGCCTCGAAGTCCTAACTGACGTTTATTACCTGTGTGTGACATTGATCAAGTTACATAACCTGCCTGAGCTTTCATTTTCTACGACCGTCAGGTGGAGAGAAAATGAGATACTGTACATAAAGCTCTTAGCACAATGTTCTGGAATGCGGTCAGTGAGCAATAAATCTATTACTGTTGTGAGTAAACCAAGCCTCTGAGTGTGCACAAAGCAAGGAGCTGAGCTATGCTTTGAGCCTCGCCTGGTTTTCTAAGCCCAGACCCGTTGATTTATTTGATTAAGTTCCCACAAATCTCAGAGAGTTAACATTTGATCACAATCCATACTCGAATTTCTTTAAACCCTATTAATTTACCCATAAAACCTTGCTTTCCATTGTCAAGAATAAACGTTTTGAAACTTGGCGAACAAGCTATGTTGGTAAAATAGCACCCGGCAGATGCCATTATACTTGAATTATTTATTTGAAAACAACTTCTGGCTGCAGCATGAGTTGATTCCTTAGGTGCTTGGTTTGGATCCCATGGTTAAACTTACCAAGCAGCTGTTGGTGCTGAAGGCTGTGAAGGTACCGGGTCTGCAGGGCCTCCCACTGGGGCCTGGAGTTGTAAATCCTCATAATGCTATAAAAGTAGCGCTGTTGCCCTCGGTTGAGGTTCTGTTGGAATAGAAGAGGTGATTTTGATGAGTCTGTGGAGTTCCACAGCATTCAAATTGTGATGTATTCAAAGCTAACTTTTGTGGAAATGAGAGGCTTCTCTTGCTAAACATATATATAATTTTTAATGCACAACAATTGGAAAATGAAAATTGGGGAATTTCCTCTATTTGCTTAAACAGCCTTCTGCTAATCTGTATGATGATGAAAATATGTGAGTAAAAGATTTTAGGTAATTGACTTGAACTGAGGGACATCTAAGGATTTCCAGGATCTTATGATTTCACTGATCCTATGGAGGAAGGTAGCTTGTGATGAGCTGCACAGAGTTGAACTTTGCTAGGCATCCAGACTGGTAGAAAATTTCCACTGGAAGTTCTCAGTAAGCAAGCGAGACGGAGGGAAGAGTAATGTGGTAAGGGTTCATTATATCATTAGTAAAAATGGGCTATGAAAACAGAGAATTAAACAGGCTCCGTATAGCAGTCAAGGAAGGTTTCCTAAATGAGATGACCATGTTATCTGAGTCCTTGGTGAGGAGTTTCTTTAACGGACTAGAATACTGGTTCTTAGAGGGCATGGACAGCCCTTGGAAATCTGTTAGAAATTCTAACCTTTTTTTTGTTGTTGTTGTTCAAAGGGAACATAGAGTCTGATAGGGAAAAGACTACAGACTTAGGGGAAGATGATGGAAACCTTTTAGCTATGTTTAGAGTTTAAGGATGAACTGTTCTAGGAGGAGCCATCAAAGGTCATTATTTAAGACAGGGGCTCTCAACAGGGATGATTTTGACCCCCATGGGACATTTGGCAATGTCTGCAAATTTTTTTGATTGTCCTAATTGATGGGAGGGGGAAGGAATGCTCCTGGCATTCAATGAGTATATGCCTGGGATGTGTTCAGCTTCCCACGCCCTTCCAACAAACAGTCCAACCCAAAACACTGTACTCTCAACTGACAAGATTTGCATCTTAAAAAATAGCCCTGCTGTGGAGAATGGGCTCCAGAAAACAGACCATTGGTAGAGCGACCATTTAGAAGTTTACTTTCATGAAGGTAGGGAGAAACAAGAAGGGTCAGGACTTCAATTACTACTATATACTTAATATATCTTAAGTGTTCGTTATATACTGTGCTCAGCATTTTGCATTTGCATTTGCATGTATTTTGCATACATAATCTCACATTTTGGGAATCCTATGAGATGAGCAATTTCTTTTGCTCATTTTATAGATAGGGAAACAGATAGTGGCATCAACAGTCTAGAAAAATCAAGACAAAAGAAGTTCACCCTAGGCCAAATAATTCAGAACAATAGCAGAATTTTCAAAATGAGTTGATAACTATGCAATAAAAACTAAACTTAAGATAATTATATGTAAAGGTAGGATAAGGTGACTTTTGCCTGTTAGACATTTTGTGTGGGCCTGAAATCTGTGAGTTAATGTTTTGTTTTGTTTTTATATTTTTGGTCTAAAAATCTTAATATCGAAAATATATCTAGAGTGAAAGTAGCAAAGCCAAGTAACTCATACTTTGAGACACTATTTCAGCTTTAGTTTCTTAAGTAGATATTTTAAAGGACAACGTATTTGAAGAGAATGAATTCCACTCCTGAATAACTAATTATGCCTTTTAGAATGATTGAGAACAAGATAATATGAAAATTCTAAGCCAATTTCAAGAGCAAAACTCCAAAGTGCAATAGGAGTTTCCGTGGAAGATAAAAATCTTAAAAGTGATGATTTTATTTTACAAAGCAAAAAATGCCTACCTCTTTTCCTAAGTAAAACTCTAAACTTCCTAAATGAGAAGTAACAGGTAATATTATTAATATTCTTTTCCTGTTGTTTATCCTTTTTGAGGGTTTGGGAGAAAACTGAAATTTTTAGATTATGAGAATGGCTTTAACTAACTTTGACCAAAAGGAGTTAACAGCTCTCCAACATGGAGCCACAGTGTGGCCAATTAGTGAGTTTCCCATCACTGGCAGCGGATCAGCATGAAGAGGTGACTGTCTACCAGAGCTCCTAAAATGGGATGTGTGTAGGCAGTTAACCAGGTGCTCATTCATTCACTCATACATAGCCTTCAACATGCAGCAAGGGCTTATTTTGGGGTAAACATTCTTCCTAATGCTAAGTAAACAAAGACAGCAGAGAGTCCTCAAACCTTGAAGGAGAGACAGGTCACTCTATCTGTTGAAAAAAAAAACCAAAACATACCTTTAGTAAGGAAGTGTCAGAGATGGAGGGAGGAACGTGAATGCAAGGAAGTTGTGGAACATCCCAAAGCTTTTGTTCTCTTTTCCAGTTTTGTCCCATCGTTTATCCTGTAACTCTAAGAAACAACAAAGCATAGCATAAAATTTCTTTTAGCTCAACCATTTTTGGGGATGTACTTAAGTAAATAAGTAAGCAAGTAGTAAATGAGTTTTATCAAATATAATTTGTTTTAAAGGATAACAACTTTGCTCTCATTTCCAAATAATTGGACATCATCAGACTACTTAATTCCACACCTTTTCCTATTCTTACCCTTTATTATGAAAATAGTTGTTACTTATTTGTGAAGTTGAGGAATAATTCAGAGCCCTTGTCTTTCTGTTTAACTCTGTTTGGAACAGGTGGGTTGTAGAGTGTACTATTTTTATGAAAGTAATTTTTTGATAATTTTAAGTAGTATTGCTTATTGTCTGATTCTAAAAGTAATATATATTGTTTTGAAGATTTGGAAAGTTTTAAAAATTAAAAGAAGAAAATAAGATTACTCATACAAGTTGAGCATTCCAAATCTAAAAGTCCAAAATCTGAAATGCTCCAAATCCAAAACTCTTTCAGTGCCTACATGATGCTCAAAGGAAATACCCATTGGAGCACACTAGATTTCGAATTTTTGAATTTGGGAGGCTCAGCTGGCAAAGATAATGCAAATTTTCCAGAATAAAACAAAAATCTGGAATTCACAAAACATTTCTGGTCCCTAGCATTTTGGATAAGGCATATTCAACTTACATCTAACTATCCATAATTATTGTTAGCATTTTGTTGATTTCCTTTTATTTGTTTATTTATTTTTATATATTTTTTGAGACAGAGTCTCACTCTGTCACCCAGGCTGGAGTACAATGGTGCGATCATAGCTCCTTGCACCTTTGAACTCCTGGGCTCAAGCTGTTTTCCCACCTCAGCCTCCTAAGTAGCTGGGTCTACAGGAGCACACTCCTCACACAGTTATTTTTTTAAATAGTAGTAGAGACACGGTCTCTCTGTGTTTCTCAGGTTGGTCTCAGACTCCTGGGCCCAAGTAATCCTCCACCTCAGCCTCCCAAAGTACTGGGATTACAAGTATGAGCCACCATACTGGGCTTCACTTTCCTTTTATTTATTTATTTTTTCTGTGTACATTGTATATGATTTTAGAAAAGGGAGATCACAATTTATATGTGTTGTGTACTTTCTCAGATCATTAAGTAGTCTTTAAAAATGTGATTTTTAGTGGCAGTATCATATACCTTTACATCATTCTCCACTTCTTGCATGTTTAGATGTGCAATTTTATAGCATTGTATTATAAAATAAATGATTAAACTTGTCATGTTTCCACTTGCCTGACAAAGATATAGAATGAAGGAGTCACATGTGCTATGATGAAGTCTCCTTTCCTGGTGATTTAGGGTTTAGAGTCTACATAATAATATGAATTTAACAATCCAGCAAGAATAAACACATTGGAATAGGTTGCCAAGCCGCAGAGTGCAAACCCAGTGCTTACTTTCTCCTTTGCTTACTCCTTACTCCTTTGTCTTTGTTAGCAGTGTGAATTATTGAATGATAGAAAGTAAGACCACAGCAAATCAAGCATAGTAACAATCTGCTGAGCTTCTGGGCTGCTGTGGCACCTGGGGCTAAGCATAGTAACATCTGCTAAACAGATAATATCAATACCTGCACCATATACTAACCGAAGAAAAGAAATTATAAGAGGCTGTGTGGCCTTTAGAACTAGAAAGACTTGAGTTTCTTTCCTTCCGTAAACCTCAGCCCTCTCATCCGTAAGACAGCAGTTACAGTACCTACCTCACTGGGTGTTTGATTCACTGCAATCGTGAATATAGAACGCTCTCACTTTCTGCCAGTTTCTTCTCTCTCTACCAGACCTTCAGGCATGCTCATGCACACAAATACAGGCACACACATAAACATACACGTGCTTAAGGACGGTTGTAATATGTATGTGGAGACGGATTTGCTTTGAGTTCACACATCAAAGATTCCATCCTTCCAGATGAGAAATGTATTAGGAAAACATTAGTCAACATCTCTGTGTGTACTGTTTCTGCTATATAAACGTATACATTGAACTATAAATATTTTAGTTAATGCTGATTTCCTTCAATGTGCACTCCAGAAACCAAAGCAACCAAGGTACACTCTTTTAGCATACTCTGTGATTGATGCCTGTTCTCTGTCCTGTGCTCAAATCATCTCAGTTTCCCTCCTCCCATTTTCCAGATCTGTAGAACGGAGAATAAATATGCTTCTCTGTTTCTTCTCTCCTCAAGTAGCATAAGGAAATGATTGATGCTCTTTCTTATGGCACAATTCATGTATGCTTTTCTGGGGCTACTGCTAAAGAAATTCATTTTACCTATTCAAGTGGCCTATACCTGATAAAATTTGATTAAAGTACTAGTGAGATTCAGGGAGAAAAAAATATATAAAATAATATATCTGAAACAAAAAGACAGGTTTGCCGAAAAAGAACTTACCCTATACTGTAGTTTTCCCACTTTTAAGAGCTGGCATTCATATTCAGTGTAGTGTCCTTACATGGACTCTGTTCATGTGGTGGTGGTGGTGGAGTCTGTTGATAACTGATATCCAAGCAACATCACGTGATGCAACCAAGAGCGGGGGAAAGCTGGCTGCATGCCTTTCTTCACTTCTGGAAAACATTCAGCTACACAGGTTGATATTTTTTCTTCCAAATGTTGTGTCTAATCAAGTGTCACCTTCTAAATCTACTGTATCTGTGCTATATGCAGATATAGGGGAGTAACATGGATAGAGGCAGAAATGATAAATATTAAAGATCAAGAAAGCCATCAGGGCAATGGGCCATGACATGAATATTTCCAAAATTTGGAGTCAGTAGTTCCTTTCTCCATTGCTCAGGATGATGAAGGAAGAGTTTCTGAATACAGAGGTATGGGCATGAATTTGACTGTGGTAACCGTGAAATTTTTCCATACTTTAAGCTAAGTTCCTTTTCCATTTGGTGGGGGAGTAAGATATTCACCATGTTAGAGCTTAATTAGAGGCTATATGTGATGATAACGAACCTGTGGCATAAGACTAGAGCCCACGCTGACCTCATCCCTTCTTCTGTGATAGCATTATTCTACTGGCTTCCTGTCTTTCTCAAGCGTCCTTCTGAATGCCAGCTTATCTACGAAGACGAAGAGTTACTAGAGGAAAGGGAAGAAGAAATATCAAGAAAACAAATTCCAAACTCTTAGGAGACTAAGGGGAAGAAAAAAGCAGGGAGATAAGAATGATGAATCATCTGCTTTAAAGAAGAAAGGGCTCGACAGATGCAAAAGTCTTGCATTTTTTCCCCGATAATTTGAATGCAGACCTCATGGGAAATAAGCACAGCACAGACAAGTGTCTGTAAATGCCAGTGAATAGCATACAGTCTCTCACTGAATCTGATAGGTTGATGATTCTTTACCAAGAGATAGAGAACAGTTGTGTGCAGAGTTGACATTGTCAATCGAGTCTTCTGCAGATGTTTTTCCAGGATACGATGAAATTCATTCTACGGTGTACTGCATCTGCTGATGTTGCACACACATGCTGAATTCCTACCAGCTTGCATTGGTCCCTACTCAATTAGGAGAACAGTAACAGATCTGGGTGTTTGACGGAGGGCATTTAATGTAAGGAATCTGTTGTGAAAATATAGAAATGTGTTAGAGGAGTAAAACAAGGAGGGTTAACTTATTCCAAGGACTGGCAATTGCTCTAAACTATGATTGCACATAGAGCTGGAGGACAAAAGGAAAGTGATTTTACTCAGAGCCATGGACACTGTGCCATAGAGGCTGCCTCCTTTGGAGAACTGCTGCCTGAGCAGCATCTCAGGAACCTGCACTCACCAGCGTGCATTCACCCTTGCTTCTATGTTCTTGTCCAAACTGCTAATCTTACTGTTGTTGTCACCACTGTTGCTGTCCGTGTGGCTGCTGCTTTTGGCATTGCCACAGGTGCAAACAGAAAATATTTTTTTGAAAATGGCTTCTTCTCTCCAGCCTTCATGTCCCGCCGTCCATTGGATGCCAGCTGGCATGGGATTTTGGGAAATGTATTTTGCAGTCTTCCTACTACTCTGGCAAAGAGAAGGGTATAGAAGAATCAACATGAGGCTGACAGATGGTGGACACTCTCCAACACAAACACAAATCCAAGAGGTACCTCTGGGACCTACGAAGTTAGGCAGGAGGCTGAAGGACTAGACATACAGTCAGTGTTTACCTAATATCACTGAAAGTTTTCATTTTATAAAAAAGAGAAAATAAGATAAACCTAGTTATGTAGATGGTATCAAAGAATGAGATAAAAATTTGTAGACCTATTTTAAAATTTCAAAATGAGGAAGTAATGTATATCCTCAGTTTTGGACAAAAAATGTTTTCCCAAAGACTAGTTTAACATTTCAAAATGAATTTAAACTGATGACAAAAAAATGGAATAGAAACACCCATAATCTAATTACTGTAGGGAATATGTCAACTATTAGTAAAAAGGATGTACTATTTCACAGTTAAAGTATTGGTACAGCAATGAGACTCACTGCTTAAGACATTGGCTGTTTAGAAGGTGGATGATAAAGTGTTTTCATGGAATATCAGGGTAAATGTGACCTTATGGATGATACCAAGTGAGGAAGAGGGACTCATGATTGAAATCCAAGATTAAGTTAAACTCCAATTCAAAGAAACCCACCTGCTAGAGGGAGAGTGCTACGGTACATCACGGAGGTACGCACTTGCCTGAGAAACCATGAACCCAGGAGGAAATGCTCTGCATTCTTTTTCCAGGATCCTCCTAGCTGCAGAGATGTCCGTGAGGATGGCTCTGCCAGACACAGACATCCCCGCTTGACTACCCAGCCCTTAGAGGATCTCTGTGCTCCTTAAAGACGAGAAGGCAGTGTCCCTTTACCCACTCTGCTTCTGTTTATCCGCTGCCCTCTACTTAGTCTTCTAGAGTCTTGGTTGAATTTTATTTCCCGTTGAGCTATGCAGTCCCTTGAGGTCAAATTTTTTGGTGGGGGAAGGGGATCAGTTATTCCTTATTTCTTGTTTTTTCTTTGACCTCTTCATAGAAAACTCCTACTTTTCTGAGATTCCCAAACAAAAACTATCATGTACACCAAACCTATAGGAGCCACTGGTCACAAAAATAAGGATATTTAGAGTCTTAGTTTGGTTTTTAAGAACCTCTTTTAGTGAGTGAAAACTACTTGGGACACTTAGAAACAGTGATTATCAGCAAAGGAAAAACTGGATATGGTCATATATGTGCTAAGACTTTGGAAGAATGGATTTCAAACAATTCAGGAAAAAAGTCTACCGTGGACTTGAGAAGGGAATACCCAGAGATTTAGTTTTGATGCTTTAATCTCAAATAAAATCTGTGGAAGAATGGGATAAGTTGTCAAAAGAAACTAGAGTAAGTTCACTGGGAACTCACAGAGAATTCTAGACATAAGGTCAGGTTATTTTAAAAAAAATAATAATTAAGAAAAAAAGATTTTTCATTAGGGATTTTTCAATGGTTCTCTAAAAACAGATCCTAATAAGTACAACTGTTAAGTAGGAGAGTCAGAACTCAAATCCATGATTGCCTGAAATCTGTGATTTTTTCTCTTGATCTCTGGAATGAAAAGGGAATTCAAGTAGCCCACACAGTGCTATAATAGAACATTACCCCTTTTATCCAGTCATTACCTACAGACAAAATTCATGCATCACAATTTTTTCTGTCCTTGGGATATGTTCTGTTTCTACCCGGAATACCGCCTGGCTGAATATCGGGAGGCTTCAGTTTCACAAAGATGTATGGTCATGATTCTGGAGCATGATATTAGTCTTACTGTGTCAAGTCACTGACCTTTTAATAAAACTCCTAGAAAGTCTTCATGCAAGTAGGATATAGTGAGCCAGTCCAGTCAGCTCTTGAATATACACAGTCATATTCAAATTCATAGTGAATATTGAAGTGTGTTTTAGGTCCCTGGCTATAAAAGCATTCTCCAAGTATTGTGATTCAAAAAAATGAATTGGATAATAAATACCATGCAGCAGTCAACAATGGATTATCAATGCAACTTCATAAACATTTAAAAAATCAGTACTGATTCCTGGGCAAGATGGCCAAATAGGAACAGCTCTGATCTGCAGCTCCCAGCGAGACCAAGACAGAAGGTGGGTGATTTCTGCATTTCCAGTTGAGGTACCTGGTTCATCTCATTGGGGTTGGTTAGACAGTGGGTGCAGCCCACAGAGGGGGAGCAGAAGCAGGGTGGGGCATTGCCTCACCTGGGAAGTGCAAGGGGATGGGGAACTCCCTCCCCTAGCCAAGTGGAGCCATGAGGGACTGTGTCATGAGGGATGGTGCATTCCAGCCCAGATACTACACTTTTCCCACAGTCTTTGCAACCCATAGACCAGGAGATTCCTTTGAGTGCCTAAACCACAAGGGTCATGAGTTTCAAGCACAAAAGTGGGTGGCCCTTTGGGCAGAAACTGAACTAGCTGCTGGAGTTTTTTTTTCCCCATACACAAGTGGTGCCTGGAACACCAGCAAGAGAGAACCTTTTAATTTCTTGGAAAGGGGGCTGAAATCAGGGAGCCAGGTGGTCCTGCTCAAAGGATCCCACCCCCGCAGAGCCCAGCAAGCTAAGATACACTGGCTTAAAATTCTTGCTGCCAGTACAGCAGTCTGAAGTCTACCTGGGATTCTTGAGCTTGGTGGGGGTGGGGCATTCGCCATTACTAAGGCTTGAATAGGGAGGTTTTCCCCTCACAGTATAAACAAAGCCACCTGGAAGTTTGGACTGGTAGAGCCCACCTCAGTGCCACAAAGCCACTATTAAAGGGAGCCAGAGAAAAAGGTCGGGTTACCCACAAAGGGAAGCCCATCAGACTAACAGCAGGTCTCTCTGCAAAAACCCTATAGCCAGAAGAGAGTGGGGGCCAATATTCAACATTCGTAAAGAAAACAATTTTTGTGCCAGGTGTGGTGGCTCAAGCCTGTAATCCTGGCACTTTGGGAGGCCAAGGAGGGTGGATCACCTGAGGTCAGGAGTTTGAGACCAGTCTGGCCAACATGGTAAAACCTTGTCTCTATTAAAAATACAAAAAAATTAGTGAGATATGGAAGCAGGTGCCTGTGGTCCTGCCTACTTGAGAAGCTGAGGCATTAATCGCTTGAACCTGAGAAGTTGCAGTGAGCTGAGATTGCGCCACTGCACTATGGCCTGGCTGACAGAGTAAGACACTGTCTCCAAAAAAAGAAAAGAAAAGAATTTTCAACACAGAATTTCATATCCCACCAAACTAAGCTTCGTAAGTGAAGGAGAAATAAAATTCGTTACAGACAAGCAAATGCCGAGGGATTTTGTCACCACCAGGCCTGCCATACAAGAGCCCCTGAAGGAAGCATTAAATATGGAGAGGAAAAACTGGTACCAGCTACTGCAAAAAAAACCCCAAATTAAAGACCATCAACACTATGAAGAAACTGAATCAACAAATGGGCAAAATAACCAGCTGGCATCATAATGATGGGATCAAATTCACATATACAATATTAACCAGAAATGTAAATGGACTAAATGATCCAATTAAAAGGCACAGACTGGCAAATTGGATAAAGAGTCAAGACCCATTGGTGTGCTGTATTCAGGGGACCCATCTCGTGCAAAGACACTCACAGATTCAAAATAAAGCGATGGAGGAAGATTACCAAGCAAATGGAAAGGGAAAAAAAAAAGCAGGTGTTGCAATCCTACACTCTGATAAAACAGACTTTAAACCAGCAAACAGAAAAAAAGACAAAGAAGGGTATTACATAATGTAAAGGGATCAATGCAACAAGCAGAGGTAACTATCCTAAATTTGTACGCACCCAATACAGGAGCAGCCAGATCCATAAAGCAAGTTCTTGGAGACCTACAATGAGACTTAAGACTCCCACGCAATAATAATGGGAGACTTTAACACCTCATGGTCAATATTAGACAGATCGAGAAGACAGAAAATTAACAAAGATATTCAGGACTTGAACTCAGCTCTGGACCAAGTGGACCTAATAGACATCTACAGAACTCTCCACCCCAAATCAACAGAATATACATTCTTCTCAAGAACACATAGCACTTATTATAAAATTGACCACATAATTGGAAGTAAAACACTCCTCAGCAAATGCAAAAGAACGGAAATCATAACAATCAGTCTCTTGGGCCACAGTGCAATTAAATTAGAACTCAGGATTATGAAACTCACTCAAAATCGCACAACTGCATGGAAACTGAAAATCCTGCTCCTGAATGACTGCTGGGTAAATAATGAAATTAAGGCAGAAATCAATATGTTCTTTGAAACCAATGAGAACAAAGACACAATGTACCAGAATCTCTGAAACATGGCTAAAGCAATGTTCAGAGGGAAATGTATAGTACTAAATGTCCACAGGAGAAAGCAGGAAATATCTAAAATCAACACCCTAACATCACAATTAAAAGAACTAGAGAAGCAAGAGCAAACAAATTCAAAAGTTAACTGAAGACAACTAGAGAAGCAAGAGCAAACAAATTCAAAAGTTAGCTGAAGACAAGAAGTAACTAAGATCAAAGCAGAACTGAAGGAGATACAGACACAAAAACCCTTCAAAAAATCAATGAATCCAGGAGCTGGTTTTTTGAAAACATTAACAAAACAGATAGACTGCTAGTCAGACTGATAAAGAAGAGAGAAGAATCAAATAGACACAATAAAAAATGATAAAGGGGATATCACCACTAATCTCACAAATGATAAAGGGGTTATCACCACTAATCCCACAGAAATACAAACTACCATCAGACAATACTATGAACACCTCTACACAAATAAAAAATCTAGAAGAAATGGATAAATTCATGGACACATACGTTCTCCCAAGACTAAACCAGGAAGAAGGTGAATCTGTGAATAGACTAATAAAGCCCATAAGCTCTTTTTTTCATAGCTGGATTCACAGCTGAATTCTACCAGAGATAAAAAGAGGAGCTAGTACTATTCCTTCTAAAACTAGAAAAAGAGGGACTCCTCCCTAAGTCATTTTATGAGACCAGCATCATCCTGTACTAAAAGCTGGTAGAGACGCAACAAAAAAAAAAGAATTTCAGGGCAATAACCCTGGTGAACATCGATGTGAAAATTCTCAATAAAATACTGGCAAACCAAATCCAGCAGCACAACACAAAGCTTATCCACCACAATCAAGTTGACTTCATTTCTGGGATGCAAGGCTGGTTTAACATACACAAATCAATAAGTATAATCCATCACATAAACAGAACCAGTGACAAAAACTACATGACTATCTCAATAGATACCAAAAAGGCCTTTTATAAAATTCAATATTCCTTCATACTAAAAACTCTCAATAAACTAGGTACTGATGGAATGTATCTCAAAATAAGCTATTTATGACAAACTCACAGCCAATATCATATTGAATGGGCAAAAACTGGAAGCATTCCCTTTGAAAACCAGCACAAGACAAGGATGCCCTCTCTTACCACTCCTATTCAACATAGTATTGGAAGTTCTGGACAGGGCAATCAGGCAAGGAAAATAAATAAAAGAATGGGAAGAAAGGAAGTCAGTTTTCTCTGTTTGCAGATGACATGATTGTATATTTAGAAAACCCCATCTTCTCAGCCCCAGATTCCTTAAGCTGATAAGCAACTTCAGCAAAGTCTCAGGCTACAAGATCAATGTGCAAAAGTCACAAGTATTCCTATACACAAATAATAGACAAACAGTGAGCCAAATTATGAGCAAACTCTCATTCTCAATTGTACAAAGAGAATAAAATACCTAGGAATACAACTAACAAGGGAGGTGAAGGACCTCTTCAAGGAGAACTACAAACTGCTCAAGGAATTAGAGAGGACACAAACAAATGGAAAAATACTCGATGCTCATGGATAGAAGAATCAATATCATAATAATGGCCATATTGCCCAAAGTAATATATAGATTCGGTGCTATCTCCATAAAGCTACCATTGACTTTCTTCACAGAATTAGAAAAAAACTACTTTAAATTCCATATGGAACCAAAAAAGAACCCGTATAGACAAGATAATCCTGAGCAAAAATGAACAAAGCTGGCAGCATTACACTATGTGACTTCAAAATATACTACACGGCTACAGTAAGCAAAACAGTATGGTACTGGTAGCAAAACAGATATATAGACCAAGGAAACAGAACCATGGCCTCAGAAATAACACCATACATCCACAACCATCTGATCTTTGACAAACCTGACAAAAACAAAAAATGAGGAAAGGATTCCCTGTTCAATAAGTAGTTTTGCAAAAACTAGCTAGCCATATGCAGAAAGCTGAAACTGGACCCTTCCTTACACCTTACACAAAAATTAACTCAAGATGGATTAAATATTTAAATGTAAGACCTAAAACCATAAAAACTCTAGAAGAAAACCTAGGGAATGCCATTCCGGACATAGGCATGGGCAAAGCCTTCATGACTAAAACACCAAAAGCAATGGCAACAAAAGCCAAAATTCACAAATGGGATCTAAGTAAACTAAAGAGCTTCTGCATGGCCAAAGAAATTATCATCAAAGTGAACAGGCAACCAACAGAATGAGAGAAAATTTTTGCAATGTATCCATCTGACAAAGGGCTAGAATCTACAAGAGACTTGAACAAATTTACAAGAAAAAAAAAAACCCTAGCCCTATCAAAAAGTAGGCAAAGGATATGAACAGACACTTCTCAAAAGAAGACATTTATGCAGCCAACAAACATATGAAGAAAAGCTCATCATCAGTAGTCATTAGAGAAATGCTAATCAAAACTATAATGAGATACCATCTCATGCCAGTTAGAATGGTGGTGATCATTAAAAAGTTAGGAAACAACAAATGCTGGAGTGGATGTAGAGAAATAGGAATGCTTTTACACTGCTGGTGGGAGTGTAAATTAGTTCAGACATTGTGGAAGACAATGTGGTTATTCCTCAAGGATCTAGAACCAGAACTACCATTTGACCCAGCAATCCCATTACTGGGTATCAGCCCAAAGGATTACAAATCATTTTACTGTAAAGAACATGCACATGTATGTTTATTTCAGCACTGTTCACAACAGCAAAGACTTGAAACCAACCCAAATGCCCATCAATGTTGGACTGGATAAAGAAAATGTGGCACATATACATTATGTAATACTATGCAGCCATAAAAAAGGATGAGTTCATGTCCTTTGCAGGGACATGGATCAAGCTGGAAACCATCATTCTCAGCAAACCAAACACTGCATGTTCTCACTCAAAAGTGGGAGTTGAACAGTGAGAACACATGGGTACAGGGAGAACATCACACACCAGGGCTTGTCACGGGGTGTGGGGCAAGGGGAGGAATAGCATTAGGAGAAGTACCTAATGTAAATGGGTTAATAGGTGCAGCAAAACACCATGGCACATGTATACCTGTGTAACAAACCTGCACGTTCTGCGCATGTATCCCAGAACCTATAGTATAATAAAAATAACGATTAATACTAACAACTGTGTTTTCACAGTGTCATTTCCTTTTGTTTTTACTGTTGTTAATAAGGATAGGTTCCTGTGACTTTAAGATGTAGATCTGGTGTTTTAGCATTTGACAAAATGCCTTGTGAAATCTTCATGTACAGATAAGTGCAATTTGAAGCTTGTTAAAATTTTATCCAAAGGGGTGTTGACTAATGGATCAATGACAATTTGGACAGGTTTTTGGTGGCATGCCCTGATCTATTCCATCATTTTATCAAGGACTTGAATGAAAACACAGTAGGCAAGCCTATCAGATTTTCAGGTGACAGAGATCTAAATGGGATGGAAAACACAGTGGGTGATAGAATCAGGAAACAAAGAGATCCTGACAGGTGAAAGTGATGGGCTGCATCTAATAGGATGAAATATAATAATAAAAACAAGGGTCTGCATCAGAGTTTCACTGCTAGTTGGATGAATACAGGAAGAGAATATGGGGATTAGGGGCTGTTCAGGCACAGGCTAAGTGAATGCAGAATTAGTTAGTGGCGGCTAGAGGGATTCATAGGCTGCATTGACAGAAATACAGTTTCTGAAACAAAGGAGAGGCTGGGATGGCCCTGGGGTGCTTTGTGCTTTGTGCTGTGTCCACACGAGGAACACAGGCAAACTGGGATGTGTAGATAAAATAGAGTGCCATGCTGTAGGATGTCCTGGCACATGTGTTAGACCTACCAACCCTGGAAAAGACCTATGACAGAAGGCGCTAGGGGTGGACCATAATGTCACAAGAAATATTCAAAGGGCTGGCACATTTAAGAGAGAATAGATTTACTCTGTATATTCCTAAAAAATAAAACTTAGGGTCAATAAGTAAAAGCTATAGGGATACAAATTTCTAATGGAATGAACAAACTTAGGAACGAATGAGCTTCCTATTGCCAGAAGTCTTAAGGAAAATAGGCTCACTTGGCAAGAACACTGTACCGGGTATTTAAACTTTACATTGGGTCACTAACTCCATAATCCTGTTATTCTGAAAGCAGTATATTACCCATTCACCCATCTCACCAGCACCCCCGTCATGCTATCCTGCCCCTCCCTGATACTGCCTATCCTTCCTTCCGTAAGTTTCAGCATTCTAAGCCATTAAAAATAAAATTGGTCAATTCTTATATAACTGTTCCTTACTACATAACCATTCTAGGCATTTTATATATTTTAACTCATTTAAGCCTCTCAACAATACTATGAGGTATTTACTGTTAATATTGCCATTCTTTCCTATAGGCAAATGGAGGTAAATGAAGGTTAAATAACCTGTCTGTCACGGACTGAATGTTTGTGTCCCCCCAGATTTGTATGTTGAAGTCCTCACCCCCAGCATGATGGTGTTGAGAGGTGGGTCTTTGGGAGGTGATTAGGTTTAGGTGACTATGAGGGTGGAGCTCCCATGATAGGATCAGTGTCCATACAAGAAGATGGAAAGAGACCAGAGCTGTTTCTCTCTGCCATGTGAGGACACAGTGAGGAGGAACTGAATTTGGTGGCACTTCGGTCTTAAACTTCCCAGCCTTCATTCTGAAATGAGGAGTCAGTGGAAAGGTGCTTATTTCAGATCTTTTTACCATTTGTGTAGGAATCTCACTTTCATGACTTTTTTTTGGACCCACGTGTATTAAAGAGACAGGGAGGACCATGAACGTCCATGGAAGATGGCCAGAGTAAAAAGATTCAAGATGAAACCTCTATTACACATGGAATATTGCAATATGGGGAGATGGTGCACCTAAAAGTACAGGAAGATTCTTTGAAGCAAATGAAGTTACGGGGAATATGGTTTTGTGGAGGGACATCTTAAACCCTTGGGTATCTGCTGAATTAGCAGGCAGTGCTGACTGACTAAGGCAATGATGCTACAAATAAAAACATAAGAATACATAGTGTCTGCTTACAAGCCAGAAATAATTCTTGGAGTTGTTAAATACATTGTCTTATGTCATAAAAACTGAAAAATCCTTAGAGTTAATTAGTTCTAGGTTTCTATATTGACATGTATTACTGAGAATACATTTAACTGCAGGTGCTGAACAAATTGTAACTTAAATAAAAATGTATTCTTGTCATTTTATAAGAAATGAAGGAAAATAGTTGATGGTATTGGTTCATTGATTTGGGGGCAGGTATCTGTGATTCCCTTGGCCTTTTTCTTACCATGAGCAGCTGGCTACTTCATTCAATATCAGGATATGGCACTGAGCAGGGAGTTTATCTTCATGTACTTTTCTCCCACCAGAGAGACAGACTATTTCCCATAAGCTTCCCAGGCAATTTTACCTAATATCTCACAGGCAGGTTTATCAGTCAGCTGAACAACCAACCACAAAATATCTCAGGGACATGCAACAATACATGTTTCTTTCTTCCTTATATTCCTGCAGATTAGCTGGGATTTCTCTAATTTAGGCTGCTGTGAGTTTTGGCAGGTCAGCTAGTGAAGCTGCTCCATTCCATGTATCTCTCAGTCTTGTGTGACCTGAGTTACCCAGGACATGCATTATCATGGTAAAGGTCAGAAGGTCCCTGAAGGGCAAGCCTAGGCTAGGAATTGACACACTCATCCTGCTATTCATATTCCAAGGTCAAAATCAATGTGGCAGGAAAGTATACTCTTATGGAGGTCATGGGAAGGGGGTAAATATTTGCTGAAGGGTAATCTATTCTGCCACAAAAGGACTGGATTGAAGCCAATTCCTAGTCTGGAGGTGACCTTGACCATCCTGGAGCCAAAGGATATTTATCCAAAACACACATATAGGGCTACTTATACAATTTGGATGTTTGTGTCCTCCAAATCTCATGTTGAACTGTGATCCTCACTGTTGGAGGTGGGGCCTGGTGGGAGGTGTTTGGGTCACTGGGATGGATCCCTTATCCATGACTTAGTGCCCTCCCCACAGTAATGAATGAGTTCTCTATTAATTCAAATGAGAGCTGATTGTTTAAAAGAGTCTGGCATCTCTCTTGCTCTCTTTCTTGTCATGTGATATGCCTGCTCCCCCTTCACCGTCCATGGTGATTGTAAGCTTCCTGAGGCTTCACCAGCAGCAGATGCCAGCACTGTGCTTCATGTACAGTCCGCAGAATCACAAGCCAAACGAAACCTCTTTTCTTGATAAATTACACAGTCAGGGCATTTCTTTATAACAATGCAAAATGGACTAACACAGCTGCTAACAAGGAAAAAACAGGTAAATGGCTTTTAGCTAGGCAAGGAACCATGTTAATACTGTCTGCTATTAGGTGAGGCTGTGAACGAAAAGGAATTTTTATAGTTTTATCCACATTTTAAATTACAAAAGCACTAGCATGCAGTGTGTTTAAGCAAATACTTTTCTTTTTCTGCTTTGCACTAGGGAAGAAGATGAGGAAGAGAACTACCATTTATTATGTACCCAGTATATGGCAGAAACTAGGAACTTAAGGCAGACCATTTTATTTATTATTCATGATCCTTTGAGATAAATTATTTTTATAGTTTTTATGGAGGAAAAATAATGGAGACTTTAAGAAGTAGATTGTAATTTTTCGTGGTTGAATTTATATATATCATACAAAGTAGAGTGAGGATTTATCCCAGGTTTGTTGGCACTAAGGCTTTTATTTTTCTATGTACCATGTTCAATTTTTTGTTACAGTGTTGTTCTATTTATTTAACAGTTATTTCTAGAACATTCTATGTAGAATCTCTTAGAAGAAACTTAATTCCCTTTACAGAGGGTAGTTCCTTCTACACATGAAATTAGTAACTTTCTCTCTGTAAGTTATTGCTTCTTCAGGTGAAAAATAGTTCCTTCAACAATCAGTCCCTTGTATCATGTGTGTAGCTTCTACGATATTGACACTTTTTAGAAAGTCTCTGGGTAGTCAGATGTAGAAGAAGAACCCTTAACCAAAATAATCAGGATTAGTAGCTGGCTGGGTAATCACAGGAAGGCAATTGAAGCAAGAATTATTTTAAAAATAATGGCTGGCATTAAAAATAATGTTGGCTTAAGCCTGTGATCCCGGCACTTTGGAAGGCCCACATGGTAGGATTGCTTGAGGCCAGGAGTTTGAGAACAGCCTGGACAACAATGTCTCTAAAAAGAACAGAAATAAGAAATTAGTTGGGTGCAATGCTGCATGCTTGTAGTCCCAGCAACTAGGGAGGCTGAAGCAGGACTTCAACACTGTCAAAGTATAAATTTGATTATGAATTTTGTTATCTTTTATATTAGTTACTTCCAAATGTTTTGCATGATCTGAAAATCTTACATGTGCAGTGTTGATTTTAGAAAAAATCTAGACTTTCATGGCAAACAGATTTCACTTGAAAACCAGTCATCACTTGAGCCCAGGACTTCAAGACTGAAGTGAGCTGTGGTGGCACCACTGCATTCCAGACAGAAGGAGATTCTGTTGTTAAAACCAATGGTAATAATAATGGTTGTATGTCTTAAATGTATAATTTTAATTTAAAACAGGTATTAATACATTCATTTTCTAATCTTTTGAGGTAGGGCCAGGGCCTTTTGCTTGAGCACAAGCAACACTCAGTATTTGGCAGGGCGCACTAAAACTATTGTGTTAATTACAAGGAGCATTTGCGACTGTGCCAAGAGGGCTCTTTGTCCCCATGACTGTAAACTACCATAGCGTTTAGTGGGTTTAGACCAAAGAGGCTAAATGTCTCAATTCTGAGCAGTCCTGCTAAATGAACAAACTTATCCACAATGTCAATAGGGCTCTCACTGAGAAGACTTGGATTGCTTGGCTAATGGAATTTCACATTAACAAACATGAAACACACTCTTAAAGCATCATCCATGATTTCCAGTTTTATTTCTTTAAAATGGAAGGAGATATTGTAAGACATTTGTGAAATAAGTGTGTTACAGGCTCCTCGCAGCTTTGAATTATTTTTTCCTTCTTTTGCAAGTATCTTATCCACAGCTTAATGGGAAGCACTTTTTTTGTGACACATTTATTAATTCTTCCTAGTTTTTCAACTTAGTTTTTGTAGAAACTACTCTTGTAATCAGTAATCTTTATAGTATTTAAAGGGTTTATATAGTATTTAGTTAAACTATGTATTTACAATAACAAGTGCAATAACATAAATAGATTCGGAGGCACACCCATCTATTAAGTACACAAAATAACTGGGATCACCATTAACTACTCAGGAGATTCCAGACCAGAAAAATTGGTTCTGAAAACTTCCACTAAAATATGCTTCCTGGAATTACCATTAATGATCTAAGGAAAGTCCCTGTCAGCCCAAATTGCTGATGTACTAGATTGAAATCTTCTGTGGTTGAATTCCCCTTCAGGCATGTTGTGTATTTTCCTTTTTTTCCCCCATTTTTACTGGATCTTCTGCTTTTGTATCCTCTGTTTTTGTTTATAAACAATTTATTGGTTATTCAATATACAATACGAAACCCAGAGAAGAGTAGTTTAATGAGACACAGCTTTATTTTTCTTGCAGAGAATGAGAAATTGCATTTTATCCTGGCATATCCTTCACGTTTTACTGCATTTCGTTCTAGTGCTCCAGTTGCAAATAGCTCACCTTGGTAAAGCTGACTTGAAAATATTTTTGGTGTTGCCCCTTATAGTTATCCCTTGGTGTAATACCTAGAACTCTGCTCCTTAACTAATGGTGCAAGTGTCAAAACTCAAGCCTTCCACTCCATCTGATGTTGGAGATTAGACCTTATGGGTGTCATCTTAAGCCCTTCCCAAATCTGTCGGCAGTTATACTATCTCTGGTTAGGCAGTTTGTCCACAGTTGCATGCTGGGCTCCCTAGTTACTTTGACATCAAGTTAGAGACAGTAAAGCCCAGAGATGAAGATCTCAGACATTTGAATCAGAAAAAAATCCAAGTCCATGTTATTTTACCTGAACATCTTTTGGCAGATTTCTTAACCCCTCAAATGGTTTTAAGTTCCTCATCTGTAAGAAGATTATTACAACAATTCCCATATGTATCAGGCTTGTTCTGAGCATTAAACGAGATAATGTAAGCATACAGCAAGTGCTCAATCTGTAGTAAACTTACACAGTGCTTATGTGTCAAGCATGAGTCTAACCACTTTACATGTATCATCATGTTTAATCCTCATATCCATCCTGTGAGCTAAACACTCTTAGTCCTATTTGATAGATGAGAAATCTGCAGCACAATTAGGTTTAATGACCTACTCAGAGTCGTAGAGCTAAGTGGTAATCCCAATATTTAAACCCAGGCAGGCTGGTTCAAGAGTATGCCCAGCTGACCGCTACACTAGGCTGCCTCTATATTGGTAGCTCTTACTGTTGATGTAACTGTCCCTTCCTATATGACCTCGGTAAAAGGAAAAATGAAACAAGATTGAAGCTTCCTTTTCTGCATGAGGTCAGTCTTCCTGCTGTCTTTCACCACTCACTTATGATCCCCTTTCACCTTTCCTGTGCAGGAGGTAAATTTAGAGCCTCTTCCCTCTGTCTTGTCACTAAAGCCCAGCTCCCCTCCTTATTTCCACCTTGCTAGGAATTTCCTATGCCACTCCATGCCTCTAATCTAGCTTTAGCACCTGAGAAGGCATAAACTGACAAGTTTCTTGCTTGAGGTTAATTAGAGCCAGTCTCCATGTGGTTTCTAAACTCCTAAATCTCACTGTACTCCTAGAGACTGCCTGAGTTTGTTGGCAGCCTTTCAAAACATGTCACCCATAGCTACACACCACGTGAGTGACTAGACCAGACTCTTACGAGCCTAGTCACTTCCTATAATTTGGATATTGTACTACTTTTTTTTTTATTATTGAGATAGAATCTCACTCTGTCACCCAGGCTGGAGTGCAATGGTGGGATCTTGGCTCACTTTAACCTCTGCCTTCTAGGTTCAAGCGATTCTCCTGCCTCAGCCTCCTGAGTAGCTGGGATTACAGGCACATACCACTGCACCTGGCTAATTTTTATATTTTTTAGTAGAGATAGGGTTTTGCTATGTTGGCCAGGCTGGTTTCAAACTGCTGACCTCAGGTGATCTGCCCACCTCGGCCTCCCAAATTTCTGGATTACCTGCATGAGCCACTGTGCCTGGCCTATTGTACTCCTTTTTATACTGTCTGACCATGTTGGCTCTCTTAGAAACCACATCTGGATAAGCCAAATTAAATTATATTAAATTAATGATCAACTAAAGCATCACAAGAGCATCTTTCCGGGAAGAGCACCTCATCCTGTAATGGCAAAATTGATGTTTTGTTACTTTCAGCCTTATTAACTTTATCTTAGTGATTTTATACTTGCATTCTGCACTGTCCAAGTCTAATTTTGATCACGAATTTCGTTTTCTTTTAGTTTCTTCCAAGTGTTTTGCATGATCTGAAAATCTTCTATGTGCAATACTGATTTTTAGAAAGAAATCCAGACTTTCATGGCAAACAGTTATCACTTGAAAACCAGTCATCACTTAGGGTCAGCGTGAGCTCACCAAGACCAAGTTATGTGGTGCTTACCTCATCTTCTTTTCAGTAGGGTCATTACTCCGTTATAGGAATGCTACTCACAAATTCTGCTGAACAAAGTCTCTGCTTATGCTGTTGGGAATAAGAATGTGAACTATAATCTTGAGGACGGTGCATGCTAGGAGAAAGCTCGTTCAAAATCTCCATTCAAACAATACTGATGAATGACTTCAGATCAAACTGGATGATGTCCCTATAGGAGCACACGGCAATTCAGCACCGGACCTTGTCTTGTTCAACTTTTGTATCAGAAAAATGCCATGTGCTGTGCGTGAGTGATATATAATAGTCTATTCTTACTCCCTCTAGAAAATTGGGATACTTTAAAAATCTCTCCCAAACTTGCTGTTGTTCAAGTGTCTACAGTGGTTTTGATGTTGATCAAAAGCACCCTTACTACCTGGGATGCCAGTCAGCTGGGTCTGGAGATGTGAATGTGTGCAAGGTGTATGCTCTGAATTGGAATTCCTTCTTCATCTTATTTACTCTGCCTGGTCCTTTCAAGTTCCTATTTTGTTTTTCTTGGAGAAGACAGAAGCAAAATATGAGTTGAGTGATTCTGCTTTCCATCATCTGTTAAAGTGTATTCAACATTCTTCAACTCTCTGTATGTTTATCTGTTTCTTCTTTCTTTTCACAGTTAAAAAAAATCCCTTCCTGCTGTTCTGACATTGTTTTCAAGGTTCAGCTCATTCTGGAATTTTGCATGTCTGACATAATTTTTCGGGTCTGAGCCACTTATTCAGCCAGTTTATGGGGCACACATTCTAATGGAGGAAGAAAGACAAATCAACACCATAAAATGGTGAGTTATATTGTGTGTTATAAGGGAAACATAGCGGAAAAAATAGAGGGGCACAGAGAGTCAGAGTTCTGAGTTGGGGGTGAATGCAGTTTTAAACAGGTGGTCAAGGTCTCCTGGGCGGCCCAGCATCCTCAGTGAATGGGTAGACTTGAAGGAGGTGAGCAGTTCGCTAATCCTCTGTGACTGATATTAATTACATGTCTCTTCCTCTTTTTTATGCATAGGCACTTATGTTCTGAATCACTTGTAGAAAACAAGAGGCTGTCACCCCTCAATTTATTTATTACCCCTTCAATTTTCTACTAACAACCCTCTCTCTCTCCCATCTTCTTTCTGTTAGGGATTAAGATCTGCAGACTAACCCTGTGTCCAGTTCTTCATTTCAGCTGTCAAATAACCTTCTCTTAGCACACTGCAGGCACTTAGCAAATATTTATTAAATGAATAGAAAAATGAACAAAGGCCACTAGCTATTACAGACTCTCACTAGCCAATAATAAAATATAACTAATAACTGATATTAAAGTTTTGGGAATATAATCCCTTGAATGGGATTCTTTGAAGAAATACAATGCAAGACAGAAAGTAGACAGAGAAACAGCAGGTGAGGGGTTTATAGTTTGGGGCTGAGCCCCACCCTCCATGCAGTACCTTGAGGAATGCTTTGAGATAGTGGGCATTGAAGCTGTCCCTGAACTTGGGAACTATACACTCAGGCAAGGATTCTGTGAGAAAAGGAAATGGGAATATCACCCTTGAGGTATTTTCCACTTAGCTTTCAACTTTTCCAGTTAGCTTTGCTGTCAGTTACCACAAAGCAAATAGCAAGCAGTTTTTCCCAGGGTCCCACAGCTTGGGCGGGCTGAACGCAAAAGGCCCTTGCCAAACATTCCTGAACTGAGTGTGATGTTAGTAGGGAAGCAAAACAGCATTTCACAAATCACAGGGTTCTGACATATTGCATAAAAAAACTGTCTGGAACATACTTTTTTCCTTGGCTTGAAATAGGCAAACGGTGGAATTTAATGCATTCTGTATTCTGTGGACACAGATAAGGAGAAAAAGTAACTTAGAAGCTAAGTGACCATATCATTTTTTGAGAGTGAAAGGGTCTCTATGATTAATCAGAGTTGGAAGCAGGCATGAGCCAAGACTTTCTCAGGCAAATTAGAATATATGGTGATCCTACATAGAAGAAAATACTACAGGCAGACGTGTACAGAGGAGTGTAGGTAACCTTTAGTTTTTTTTCCCTAAAGCCCATTTTACACACCTTTGACACTGCCATCTCTAATTATAGAACCACCACATCGCAGAGCTGTAAAGCTCAAAGTGGGCTTACAGATTATGTGTGCCCATCTACTGAAAAGATGATCTAGGCACCAGTAGTGTAGGCAAGGAGCAGAAAGCTGGTTAGAAATGCAGAACCTTCAGTTGTGAAGCTTAGTTTGGCTGGATATGAAATTCTGGTCTGAAGGTTCTAAAAGAAAAAAAAAAAAAGAAATGCAGAACCTCAGGCCCCGTCCCAGACCTGCTGACATAGAGTCTGTTTTGACAAGATCCCAGGCCATCCATATGCCTATCAAAGTTTGAGAAACACTGATTTAAGCCATTTAACAAATTAAGAAGCTGACATTCCAGGAGATTAAAAATCTTGGTCAAGGTGTACTTGTTGTATCCAGGCCAGAATCTCATATATTCCATCAGGCTAGTTTTATTTCCAATATGCGATGGTTCTCTCCTGCCTACCACCAGCTAAAAAAGCCCGAAGCTAGCAGATAATAGACCTGAATTCTAGGCCTGCTTTCACCTCAAATTTAGGAGAGTCACTACATCCACTGTCCTAAGAGATCAAAAGAGGAAATTTTACTGTATTAACTACTGAGTATCTTCCCTTCAAGTTCTAAAGTTCCATAACTCTGTAGTTGTGGAGCATCTGCCTTGCATTAATCAAGAGGAAGGGCATCCCAGAAGGTGAAATGGCAGACCCAATCATTTGATCAGAGAAGCGAGTATTTGGGCACCATGGAGGGAGGCGGTATGGGTTATTTGCAAATTAGATCACAACATAAAATAAGAGGCATGTTTACGCACATTCTTAGTAAATTTAGACAGGGCATACAAAATAGCCTCTAAGTCAACATTTTTCCTCAGTTGGAGATAACATTTTTGTTCACAGCTTCTAAAACTTTACCTCCCCACTCTGTGCACCTGTGGCTAATGGGCAGTGTGATGGTTAATTTTATGTATCAGCTTGGCTAGACTAGGATGCCCCATTGTTTGGGCAAACACTAGTCTAGCTGTTGTTATAAAGGTAGTTTTTAGATGTGACTAACATTTATAATCAGGGCACTTTAAGTAAATCAGATCACCTTCCATAACGTGGGTTATGGTTGAAGGTCTTAATAGCAAAGACTGAGGTTTCCCAAGGAATGAAGAATTTTGCCTCATGTTTCCTGAAGGAAAAGGAATTTTGCATTAAGATCTTGCCTAAAGTTTCAGCCTACTGGCCTGCCCTGTGGATTTGGGACTCATGGCTGCAACATCAACTCTTAGCCGAGTTTGTAGCCTGTCAGCCTTCCCTACAAATTTCAAACTGGCCAGCCCTACGTTGTGTGAGACAGTTTCATAAAATATTCCTTCCCCTTCCCACCCACCCACCCTCTCTCCTATCCTGTTGGCTTCGCTGCTCTGGAGAACCCTGACTAACAGAGGCAGTGTCACAGATTTGTCTCAACTCTTGTTTAACCAGAAGTTAATTGGCAGACACACTTTGGGGGACTCTATTGACAAATATGTAGAAAGTAGAAAATGTCTGTATTCCAGGTTCTGCCTCAATAGGACAGGCTCACTTCTGGATCACCAGTCTGTCCTCAGTGCCTGCGACTGCATGGTGCATATGAGGTGCTCGATAAATGTTTTTGAATGAATTCACAGTGATGCTTATCTGTGTGGAAAGTCTGGCTTAGGCAATACAGCTGATTCACTGATACTTTGACAAGAAAGCAAACTATGAACAATGACCTGAAAAAGTCATTTTCTACGGACAGAGTCAAAGACAAAGTCTATTATATTCACTTAGCCATATTGGAATTTTGAGGGCTTGGAAGAGGGAAATGGAATAACCAAGCCTCTCAATGTCAATATACTATATTGTTAGGTACACAGACTTTGTAGCCACAATGTTTGGGTTATAATTCTATCTCTGCCATTTGGTATCTATGTGACCTTGGAGAAGTTACTTAGTTTTTTTTTAAATCTCAGTTTCTCCATTCAAATTGGCATAGTAACACGCCTGCCTTTAAGGGTTTATGTGGTAGTTGACTGAGTTAATACAAATAAGGCACTCAAAACAGTGCTTGGTATCCAGTAAACACAAGAAAAGTATTAGCTGTTACTATTTTCTTCTCCCATTGTCTACAACTTTATCGAGCACTGGATATTTTAAAAAGCAAGGCAAGTTCAGACACCATGACTCATGCCTATAATCCTAGTGCTTTGAGAGGCCAAGACAGGAAGATTGCTTGAGCCCAGGAATTAGAGGCTGCAGTGAGCTATGATCACAGCCTGGGGAGAGTAAGACTCTATCTCTAAAACAGAAAATAAAATTAAAAAGCAAGATAAGATGGCAGCCTTCAGACAAAATAATTAAATACAATTGATAAATGTGCAAAAAATTATATGTACAGTATTTGGGAACACAGAAGGCAGGCAGGTAATTATCTAAACCATGTAGTTCGTGAGGGCTTTAGGGAGAAGGTTGGAGGAAGATGCTCAAAAGTCACAGTGTTATACCAGACCGAGCATAGAAAGTCAACACCAAGACAAAAGTGCAGGGTTTATTGCCGGCGACCTTGGAGGACTCACGTCTCTCCAACCCATGGCCCCATAAAGAGGGTGACAAGACCTTTTATACCCGTAAAAATTACCTTGGGAGTGAGGGTGAGGGGGCGGGGATGGGGGTGAGGGGCTTCAGACATTCCGAGGGCTAGTGGATTCTGCAAATCACCTTCTGGGCGGAGATGAGGGTGAGGGGCTCCGGACATTCTGAGGACCAGGGGACTATTTGACATTCTGATTGTTACTTAAGTGGTTCACAAAAGCCAAGATTAGCATTCCTCTACACATTGTCTGGGTCGGGTGGGGATCACGGTCCTTAATTACTTATCATATTTGGGTTATAAAGAGCAATTTCAACAGAAAGCTGAGGTGTGGTTGAGGTGTGCAGGTTTATGGGGCTTTTACCATGCCACATTCCCCCCTTGTTTTATTTACAGGAATTAAATCATTGATTCCTCTAACTGGTTAGTATTGTTTGTTTGTTCTAAGGACTCATATTGAGACCTTAATATTAATTTTATGGAGTCTACCCTAGATTTTATGAACTTGAGCAGTTGGTTTAGGAGGCAGGGGCCGAACATGAGCCCCAGTAAGAGTAGGGCCAGAGGTCCCACCAGGCCGGTGAGGAGGGAAGTGAGCCAAGGGGACCAGGAAAACATCTTTGATGCTGGATGGTAAAGATGTTTCCCATGTCCCACCCACTCATAGATACTCTGAGACCCCAGGTTCGCCCCGTTGTCCATCTACCATCTGGGGTAGGTGGGTTGCAAGACCCAGTGTAGCTTGAGGATGGGGGAGAGTCTCGGTTAAAAGAGATGAAGGAGTTTACGTTTTTGGTATATCCTGATATAGTGAAGATAGTTTTACAACTACAATGGGGGCAGAAGAATTCATGTAAGTCTCCACAGCTCCATCTTTTTGTGGGGTAGACCCTGGGCATAGGTACAGCCCTATAGTCTGAAGCTGTTTTTTGGCCTGTACATTTCCACACCCCATCTCCTTTGCTTTCACCGCATTTCCCCTCCCCCATCTTCTTGTCTTCATTTGTTCTATAGTATTTATATTTAGGCTCTCGCTTAAGAGAGTGCAGAGGGCTAGGGAGAAGGTTATGGGATCTCTGGGAATGTACTCTAGGGTTAAGTTGACAAGGGTGGATTCTTTTCCAGTTACAGAACTAACATATTCTCCAGTGGATCCTTCAGTAAGGACTCACCAGTAATAGGTGGGAGTCAAGGGGGGGTCCCCTCCGAGGGGCTACACCGGGAATCAGCGGGACAAGGAAGGTTACTGTGAGGAGCGTGAAAGTCTTAGCCCTAGGTGGTCTGCTGAAGCTGAGGTCACTCTCCATTGTGCGTCTGCGGGGGCAGTCTTGACATGTGAGTGGTGAATCCAGGCAGTCAGTCCGTCCACTTTGATGGCCGTGGGGGTGACCAGGATCACAGTGTAGGGTCCTTTCCAGGCCAGAGGTGGTGAATCTCTTTACCAGGACCTTGTCCCTTGGCTGGAAGGGGTGTACCGGCTGGTCAGTGAGGTCCACTGGAGTGGGTTGAGTTCCCCTGATGAGCGGGTTTACCTGGGACTGAACAGACTGGAGTGCCTGTAAGGACTTAAGGAGCGTGTGGTTATAGACTTCAGCATGCACGGTATCCGCGGGTCTGGGGAGTAAGGGAGGGGGCCTACCGAACATGATTTCAAAAGGGGAGAAGCCTTTTTGATAGGGTGTGCGTCGGACACGGAGGAGGACAAAAGGAAGCAGGTTGACCCAGTTTTCACCGGTTTCTAGAATGAATTTTTTTAAAGTTTCCTTTATGGTCCAGTTCATCCTTTCAACCTGCCCTGAACTCTGGGGCCGATAGGCACAGTGTAGCTTCCAGGATATACCCAGGGCCTTGGTCAGGCCCTGAGAAACCTGTGCCATAAAGGCAGGGCCGTTATCTGATCCCAGTGTCAGGGGCAAGCCGAAGCGAGGAACCAGGTCCTGTAACAATCTTTTTGTTACTACCAGTGCGGTTTCTGACCTAGTAGGAAGAGCCTCAACCCATCCAGAAAAAGTGTCTACAAACACAAGGAGGTATTTATAGCCACATGCCAGGGGCTTTATTTCAGTAAAATCTACCTCCCAGTGTTCCCCTGGGCTAGTACCCCTAAGCCTTATCCCTGCCTGACTAGTCCTACTGCCTCCTGGATTTACTCTGGCACATACATCACAACAAGTAGAAGTTTCCTTAACAATCTTGTATAAATGTGGAATGTAGTATCTGGCCCTCAGCAGCTCAGTTAATTTTGTTTGCCCTAAGTGAGTAGCCTGGTGTATGTCCTTGACTAGAGCGCTCCCTAGAGCCTCAGGGAGCACAATCCTTGTGTCCGGTAGAGCCCACCATCCTGTGGAATCTTGCCATCCCCCCTGTCCTTTAGCAAGGTTTTCTTCCTCAGGTGAGTACCTTGGGGTCAGAGGCAGGTTTGGGGCTGGCAGAGTCACAAGAAGAGGCAGAGGTTTTATCGGCCCCAAGGCTGCCTGTCTGGCTTGCAGGTCAGCTGCCCTATTTCCCCTTGCCTCTGGTGAATCTCCCTTCTGATGTCCCTTGCAGTTTATTAATGCCACTGCCTTGGGCTTCCATACAGTTCTAGCAGGACTAGGATTTCCTCTTTGTTTTTGATGATTTTTCCCTCTGAGGTAAGCAGCCCTGTTTCTTTATAAATGGCTCCATGTACATGGGCCGTAGCAAAGGCATATCGACTATCCGTGTAGATATTGACAATTTTTCCCTCTGCCCAGTCCGAGGCCTTTATCAGAGCTATGAGTTCTGCCTTCTGGGCTGAGGTCCCGTGTGGGAGAGTGTGGGCCCAGATAACCCGCTCTAGGGTGACCACAGCTGCCCCGGCGTACCTGACTCCGTCGATCATGAAACTGCAGCCATCTGTATACAGTACCTCTTCCGGTTCTGCAGGGGGATGTTGGTGAGATCTGGTCACGCAGTGTGGAGGACATCTGTAATCTGTTGGCAGTCATGTATGGGCTCCTCTGGCTCGCTGTCAGGTAGCAATGTGGTGGGGTTTAAAACTGTGGCCTTTAAAAACTTTATGCGGGGCTGGTCCAAAAGGAAGGCCTGATATTGAACTATGCGGGCATTTGACATCCATTTTCCCGGGGCTTCACGGAGTAGTGACTCCACCGCGTGGGGAGCTACTAAGTTTAACTTCTGCCCCAAAGTCAGCTTGTCTGCCTCCTTGACTAATAGGGCTGTGGCCGCCACCGCGCTTAGGCAAGCCGGCCATTTGGAGGCTACAGGGTCAAGTTTTTTGAGAGGTAGGCGACTGGCCGGGACCAGGGTCCCAGAGTTTGGGTGAGCATCCCCTTAGTGACTCCCTGTTTTTCATGCACAAACAACTGGACAGGTTTAGAGATGTCTGGCAAGGGCAAGGATGGGGCCGCAGTCAGGGCAGTCTTGAGCTTGTCAAAAGCCCGTTGCTCTACCTCTGTCCATGTCAAGGGTTGATTTCCTCCAGTGCAGGCATTCAGGGGCTTGGCTATCTCAGCAAATCCCAAAATCCATAGCCTGTTGTACCCTACTGCCCCAAGGAATTCTCGAACTTGGCATTTCGTGGTGGGGGTGGGTATTTGCAGCACTGCTTGGACTCAGCTGGGTGCCAGTGCCCGGTTGCCCTTCTCTACAGTTTAGCCCAGGTAAGTAACTTTTGGCTGGCAGAGTTGGGTCTTTTTAGCTGAGACCCAGTACCCCAAAGTCTGTAGGGTCCTTAGTAATGACTGGGTGGTCTCCTTACAGTCCTCCTGGTTTTTTTTTTTTGTGGCCAAGAGTAAGTCATCCACATATTGGAGGAGGGTACACCTTGGGTGTTCGGCTCGGAAGGCCA